>NDXB01012991.1:185355-218380 GCA_002631895.1 Agapornis roseicollis | reverse complement strand
TGCCTTCCCCCAAAAACGCGGGCCCTCGAAACCGGGGGGTGTTGTGGGCCCCCCCCCCCCCCCCCCCCCCCCGCTCTGGGTGGTGCAGCATCTCCCAGAAAGGAAAAATTGGGAAGCAAACCCAGCAAACCTCTTCCACAGTAGGTGGTGACAGCCAGGATGGGATGCAGCAGCTCTGCCCATGTACACAGGGCAGTAAATGGATGTCACAGGGACACAGCGGTTGTGATGCCTCGACACACATCCTTATTGCTAAGAACATCTCTGCTGGATCTCCTTAGAAGAGCTGTGTCAGGCAGGTGGCTTATCATCCTGGGCACTGGCATGGTAAGGTCTGGACATGCAACACACACCTTCAGGAACAGGCAGGTCAGCCCCCACTGCTGCTCATGGCCAGCATACATGATGCTCATGTTGGCCCCAATTACATAGCAGCAACATGCGAACTGTTGTGTGAGCAGCAATGGACCTGCATGGGCTCATGTTGAGACAAGGAATTGTAGCACAACAGCTTCAACCGTTTCCAGAAATCAGCCCAGCTCTGGGGCCAGGGCCAGTCATCTTTCTGCCCCAAAATACAAGTATGATCATCCCCCAAACCATCTCGCAACAAGAAAAATGCCGTTTGATAATAACTCTGAAACTCGTTGGCAATTCCCATGACTAGCTGCTACAGTCTTACCTCTGAGCATCCTTTACTTTGGGAATGGTACCCAGCATTTCCCCACTGTCTGCAGTGTGCTGGGGTTAACCAGCAACCAAGCACAGCCTCACACCAGCTCTTGGGGCTTTTCTTTCATTTACCACGGAGGGTATGACTCGTCCCTGCATTCACACAATACTTGACAGCAACTCCGTAAATAACTGAATCTGCAACAGGCTCAAGTGACTCCTGCATGCACAGATGTTATGTCTCTTTTTCCTCCTGCAGTGCTGCTCCACTAAACCAGTTAGTTTCCTTTCCCAGGTAAAAACTCCCAGAAGTCAGGTTTTACAAGGAGCCCGATGTTGTATTTCTTTAAACACTAAGCTTAAGTAGTTTCTGATAGCACTGATCACCCACAAGCATATTTTACTTACAACAAAAGACAAGCAAATGAAAGTACATCTTGTAATAATCCTGGGTTGATTTTGTAGAAGAGCACAAGTTTCCAGGTGGTGATGGTTCATCAAGACATCCCTTGGCCACTGCTTGCTGCCAGGCAGCATCGCTGGGGACATACCTGTACACCCGTACTCATCCTGCCCAAAACCACTGCTTTACCAAGACCTCCAGGCAAATGGAATTGTGACTCTGAGCCCTGAAAAGCCTTGGGTTTGACCTCCATCACCTGCTGAACACCACAGGTTTTATTTACCAGAACAGAAAAGGCATGGCTGAGTGTTGAAGTTTTGTGTTTTATTGTAGTTGGCCCCAGAAATGTGTTTGTTCTGTGGTATGCTCAGATACCCCATCCATAGACAAGCCTGCTTCAATACTAGTTTTTCATTGTTTCAAGCGATGCTAAGGTTTTTAAAAATCACAAACTACCTCAATGTGTAACCACCACGATCCCCTTCTGTTCTGTCACTGTACCCAAAACCCTACGATAAAATAAAGAATCATCTTCCAAAGCTGTGTATTTGTCACTTCAAGAGGGACAAAACACCCAAAACCAGTTACCAGTTTGCAACATAATAAAAAGTTCTGGGCTTTTATATGTTAACCACAGTAGAAACATAAAAAGCTGTTGGCAATCAGTGTCTGTGATGGGGCTCAGATGGGGTTTGAAGTGGTTTGAGTGTTGCTGTCTCATGGCCGTCCCTGTGCTTTGCAGGGCACTTATCCAGGCGCTAGGCAGGTTGCGCTTGGCACAGTGGGAGGTTGCCTGGTGGGTGAAGAAGGCACCCAAAAGCCCCTCCTGCCCGTGCTCCTCTGAACACCACATCCCACGAGTCCCACTGCAGCGATCCCTGCCGGCACCAAACTGTGATGCCCCCTGCCCGTGGGGTGCTTTGGGCAAGGGTGTCCCATCCCATACCCGCCACCCCGCATCACCTCTTACCCTTGATAAAGATTCGAGTGTGACCAGGTCCCGTTGCTTTAATCATTTTTTAATAAAGCCATCGTTACTGAGTACACCAAGATTGCCAGTTAAGCTCTCTATATGTCGCTGGAGGTAACAGCGCTGTGATCGACAGCGGAACGGAAAAAAAGATAAAAGAAACCAAACCAAAAAACAAACCCCAACCGAAACGAGGTAGGTTAAAACCAGCAACACAGACCTTGTTATGCGACACCCCAACACCACAGGCGGCCATGCTTGCAGCTACTGAGAAAGAAAACCCCAGATACGCACTGAAAACGGAAATCAACTGAGCAGAGTTTATAAGGACACGATTCAACCTGAACTAAACACACACACGCACACACGGTTCGGCACAGATGTTGTCTTTCACTGTATGTTGGGTAATTCCTAGGGAGCGGAGGGGGTGGAAAACGAGTAGAGATTCAGACCCTCGTCCGAAGAAACCACACACATATATATTTTTAAGCTCTTTACAAGCCCAAACCAGCAACACAGGGGACAGGCAGCTCATGGCATGGTCCCCATCCCCACACTGGCTGCCTCTGCACACCAGCACCCAGCTCTGGGATCAGGAGGGGATGAGCGCCCACAGCTCACACCGGCTGCGGCATCAGGGTCCAGCGCTCTCAACATCCCGGGAGCTGTCTGCAGCTGCAAATCTCTCCTCGGGGGCAAGCGCGGGGCTCCTCCAACCACCCCACTGTCCACTCCTCCGATCCCCCCATCCTGGCACCCACGGCTGAGCTCCACGGCAGACGGGCACCGCAGGAGCAACAACAAATGGCACCTCTGTCCCTATCAAGACACACCATTATGTGAAGATCCATATAGAAATATGGATTGACAAACTTGACAAGAATGGTAGCTGATTTTTATTAGTCTAAGGCTAGTAGTTTAGCCATTTAAAATCCATTTCCCAAAAGAGGGGAAAAAACCCTATTATTTTTTCTCTTCTTTAAAAATCCATTAAGCCGTTGCTGCCAAAAGCAACATGTAAATGTTGGTGAAGGCAAAAGATTTCTAAAATTACCCAGCTATATGGTTATGGCCTTCATCACAAAGATAAAAGGTACATTTATTGTGCTGTCTCTCACCAGATTTAATTGGTAACTTTACAACATACTATATATTTGATGCTAGCAGGCAGACAGAATTAAAAACAGACTTTTGGACACTGTTTCCTTCCCCGTTCTTACAAAGTAGGGGACAAAGAAAAATTAAAATAAAAAAAAAAATGAAATAAAATAAGGGAGAACTCATAACCCACTATAACACAGCGTGATCAGGAGACCTCGGGGGGTCCAAGCGCGAAAGTCCATCCCTGCCCGCAGCCCCTGCCCCAGGGCTGACGGTGCCAGGCGAGCGTGGGGAGCGATGTTCCTCGGCGCCCTCCGCATCTGCCTCTACAGTGTTAGTCCATGTGTTTAATGTCCTTTAAATTACAAATAATGCCATGGCGGTGACTGCCAAGTGCTCCTCTGTTACCAGTTCATCATGGAGTTTCTGTTGAGGGTCATGAAAAACACTTGGCTGCTTCCTCCGGATCGCACTGATGCAAAAAATACCTGTTTGGAAGCACAAAAACCCCCCTTATTAGTGATTTTTATCTGTTAATTGTCTTGATGAGCAAGGAAAGCAGAAGCTGCCCCACAGCCTGTGGTGTCCTCTGCCTAAACCTCCCTCCCTGCTCCTTTTCTCCAGCTGACAGCAAAGACTGTACACGGAGCCAGTGCCAGGTTCTCGCTTTTCCACAGAGCTCAGGGACCGGCGCTGACCCATGCCAGACTCAGATCAAGTCAAACCACTCATTAGTAAACACAGTAATAAAAATACTGGGTTCATCACATTTTAAACAGCACCATTTATTATGCAATATTAAGAAAGCTGCTGTCAGTGGTTTGTAGCTTGCTAAATATTAACCATTTGGGTGAACATCTGCATCAGTGTGAAATGGTTTTCTTCAGAAAAGCTAGTCCCGGTATTTCAGCTGTTCCTGAAAGTAAAGCTTGGGAAAACTACTTTCCTTCAATATGCTCAAAGCACAGGCTAGATGAAGAATACAGGTTTTGGTGCTTCTGTAAGGATTCACCTAACATCTGACGCCAGTGGAAGACTTAAAAAATGGAAGTTATAACTTGCAAATATTGCAAGGGACGATCTGATGCCTCTGTCCTTTTTAAAACTAAAAATTACTCGCTCTTCACATGACTTTCATAGTATCACAGCATGGTTTGGGTTGGAGGAGACCTTAATGCTCATCCAGTTCCAACCCCCTGCCACGGGCAGGGACACCTTCCACTAGAGCAGGCTGCTGAAAGCCCTGTCCAACCTGGCCTTGAACGCTGCCAGGGATGGGGCAGCCACAGCTTCTCTGGGCACCCTGTGCCAGTGACTCAACACTCTCACACTAAAGAACTTCTTTGTAATAGCTAATCTAAATCTCCCCTCTGTCAGTTTAAAGCCATCCCCCCTTCCGCTGTCACTACAGGCCCTTGTAAGAAGTCCCTCTCCAGATTTCTTTTAGGCCCCCCTGGTTTTAGTATTCCAGACCCACCAGTGAGCAGTTGGTCCCAGTATTTTAGAAAGACTGAGGTGTTTTTTTCCCCAGTTTTCTTAGAGAAAGGAAAAAAAAATCAACAGGAGCAAACCAGAAAAATAACTCTTCAAAAAAACCCCAACAATATAAAGCCTGCAGAGTCAAGTACTCCAAAATCAGGAAAAAAGCAAATTAGGGATATTTAGGTAACTAGAATTCATCTTCTTGAGGCAGCTTCCTGTGGGAAACTCAATTGCAAAGTTAGGATCTATTTTTCCTGCAGAGTTCCAGCCTAACTCCATGCAACGGGTAGGGCAATGCTCAACTAATGAGCAATGAGTGCAATAACTCAACGTGGCCTCAAACCTTCTCTATTGCACAACATTAAACCCTGTTCTGGGGACAGAGCAATCACCTTCCTCACATGTTTTGGGATCGTGCTCATTACAAAGGAAGTCTGCTGTATGGTCCTGTTTCATCTTGGTGAAACCACGTGNAACTCAACGTGGCCTCAAACCTTCTCTATTGCACAACATTAAACCCTGTTCTGGGGACAGAGCAATCACCTTCCTCACATGTTTTGGGATCGTGCTCATTACAAAGATGAGCAAATATCAAGAGCAGAAACAGACCTTGGCATTCAACCATTTCTTCCATGCAAACATTCTATTTCCTTTGACAATTTCTCATTCCTTCATTCCCTGCACCCTTTGCCTATCAGCAATATCCACTACAGGGGTCATCTACATGATAGCCGCATTCCCCATGCAACCTTGGTGACTCTCCAAAGCAGTATTTATCAGTGCTGTACACAGAAAAAGTGGGGCTCCATGGAGAAAACAGTCTCTAAGATGCATCAAAATGCATCTAAAAAATGCATCAAAATGTTTCTGCACAAGAGCTCAAATCAGGGTCTCTCACACATCCCCACTGTCACCATCTCTCAACTTTTGCAGGGCTTACTCGGCAGCCTGAATAGTTAATGCTCAGATGCAAGACTTGGGAGAGTCAAGCCAAGTCAATGCAGATCTCAGCAAGAGGTGGAAGAGGTCTTCCCATCAAAGGCTGAGGTCTGCATCCACTGGAGAGAATTAATTGGAGTGGGTTTATGGGCACTGCTTATTAAACAGGACCTTCAGATTAATTATTAACCCCCAAGATAAACCAGATTTAAAGTCTGAAAGTGGCTTGTAGCTTAAAGCATGGAATACAAGCTTTGAAATGGACTTACCTTATCATTTCTTTCACATAGAAACTTTAACCTTTGAGCTCGCTTGTGCATAAATACTCCATCCAAATGTCCTGTCTCCACTGACCGGATTTCAATAGCTTTCTCTCCCCAGCCCATTATTTGATTGGAATGAATGTAGGCTGTCAAAAGGAAGCATTTGGTAGGTGTTACAATGTATGTTGAGCTAAATATTATGCAACAGGCAGAAAAACTCTCATCAACTGTTACTCAAAGCCTACAAAGATAAATGGCAGAGCTCTGCCAGAGGCACAGGCAGCCAGGAGTATGCCTGTGGGGACAGTAGCTTTTAATTTTCATCTACAAAGTGCTGAGTAATTTAAACAAGAAGAATCACTTCTGATTTCTGCGGGTGAGGAGCTGGGCAGTAACTTGCCTCCAGGGGCCATGGAGCTGAGCAACAGTAGAGCAGATGAGCGACTCAAGTGTTCCCATCTCTGTACCCAGCCCCTCTTCCACTCAACACAGTATCCCATCAGCACAACAGCTTACATTATCTTATACTTAAGATAAACCAGAGCTTAAATATTCAGGAATTCACTTGCTTTTATTATGGAGGACCAAACTGTAGAAATTTAGTAACAGTATCTCTTATCTAACTGAGAGAAACCTCCTTTGACAAACAAAACCCCAAATGACTCCATCTCAACATTTTCGGCTCCTCATTTTGCTTGCCATTTGTATCCTGTGCAAGAGGAAGGGTTGACCTACCCACAGAAGTAGGCATTTCTCCCCACTGGAGCACCACATCTTTAGTTATTCGTCCATAGGTGTTCACATATACGCCTTCATCCTCATAGCACACAAGCATCTCCATCCCGTCTGTTTTAGGCAGGATGACAATGGCGTGAGGAGTAATATTGCCCTGAATCTGCAGTTAAAATAAACCCTAAAGGTCAGAATTACATTGAATGCAGGAAGGGGCACGGGGAAGGGAGCAGAACATTACAAAAACAGAACCTCAAACCAACTCGAGGACATCCCCTCCCTTCATTCACCAAACAGATACTGGCTTTCAGAGTTAAGCTTGAAGGGGAATAAACTGTCATGTTTACCCTGCCATCAAAGCTGCCTTATCCTTATACATCAAGGATAAACAGGTTCAGCAAGTACAGAGGGATCACAACACACACACCCCAAGACTGATGGCTGACACTTAGCTGTAACACAAGTAAGTGACTGCAGACTTGATGAATCCATCTTCTGTGCAAATCAAGGCAAATAAACCCAGAATTTTACAGGTAGCTTGGAACCAATTATTACCATTTTTTAGTAATCAGTCTCTAGCTCCAAGGGCAATTACGGTAACTCTTCACCCATGTCTGCCCTTCCATAGCCAAGACAACACAAAACCATCCCAAACTGCTACAGCACTTCTCATGCTGCCTGGGCCAACAGCATGGACAGAGCTTAAATTAGCCAACAAGAAAATCCTCACTGACGGCGTTTTTTTTTTTGTAGCTCTGGTTCTCTCTTGAAATCGCTGATGGACCTGAGAGAGGTCCTGTGGTGAGCCCCTGGTGCCAGGGGGGCCGGGACATTTGAGCAGCAGTCTGACTGAGATTTGGGCTACCCTAATCCTGCAACCTTCACTTGGGCAAACTGCGCTGCCTCAGCAGGAACAAGTGCTGGCAGCACATCTGGAGACCGTGCAATTGGACAGCGCAGTGGGCATACAGCTCTTAGAGGGGTCTGTGGTTTCCAACAACCAAGAACCTGTTTTCATGGTATCCTGCCCTACAAAGAGCTACATTACTGCTTCATGCAGTGTGCAGACAGATTCTCCTTTCTGTGGGACATAGCAACCTTAAACCTCACTGCCTGGGCACAAGGACTGAAACAGCCTGTGCAAATAATGAAGTATGTCATACCTCTAAGCCTTCTTTAAATAAAGATGGCACCAGAGGATGTCAAACCCATGACAAGATATCCCCTGACTTGTCACAATTTCTGAGCCACAGAGAGCCTGTCCAAGCCTTGCTGGTGATCTGTTCTAGTCATGCAGCAGCACTCCCCGTGTACTCACATGAGATGGTATATAGATATCATAAGAGTTCCCAGAATCTACATCAATCACATGGAAACCAGTGTGGGATCCAAAGATAACCTTCAGTCTCTGACCCTCTTCTACAGTGAGATCCACGAGCAACGGCTTGTGCTGGAGATCTGCAAAAGACTTTTATAATCCCTTCAGTGAGTATCACAGAAAGCCAACAAATCCCCACACAGCAGCAGCCTGATATGGTTCTGAAATCATCTAGTGTTTCCTACTAGATATGGTCATCTATATTCCTGTCTCTTTGTTACTATGCCAGATGCCTCAGAGGGTGTTGCCCACTTGCTCCAGCCATCCCAGCAGACAAGCGCTCACCCTTGCCAAGCATAGCTCTTTTCCCCCCAGGAGCCTGAGGTCAGTCCAAGGATTTGGTCTTTAAAGGAAGGCAACAGTTCAATTCTGTATCAGCATGCGTACAGCCAGCACACGGGAATCCCCGATGCTGGTGCTGCTCTGGGTAGCAAGAATAAAGTCTGCAGAGAGCTTTCCTCTTGGCACAGATCACTGCTCCAGTTTGGGCAGCTGTAATGAGTCAGATTAGCAAAGACCTACTTTTCTTTGTTCAATCTAACCTGCTTCCCAGCATAGACTGATCCAGGACAAAGTATTTCTCTGTAGCTAGGGATGATGAAGCATCTCTAAGCAGAGAGTAAAAGACTCTTGGCATTCTGTGCAAGGACCACTCTGACTCCTGACAGGGAAAATCAGGAGGTGGCATTTCCCACTCTCCTAACAGATGCCTGCCTATAGGGCAAGGCAAGGGTGCTCAGCCCCCTCAGACAGGAGAAGCAGCACCAGGAGCACTAACCAGCATCCTCAACAGAGCCTGCAGCAGCTGGATCCCAGGCCATTCTAATGCTGCTGAGCTCTCCGTGTCACTGAGTCCATATATTCTGGCTTTTGTTCAGAAAAAGCAAATGTGACCTGATACTGAATAAGCCCATTTGTGCTGGAGGGATGCAAAATGAGATTACTCAGCATGAATGTCTCCAGAAGGCATTGCCCCTTGTGACTTGTTTCTGCACAGAACATAGGATGAAAAGTGCTTTAAAGGACTAAGTACAAAATACCCACTGGCAGGTTATAGAGGAGAAAGGTCTCACTGAAGGAAACTGAGGTAAATGAAAAGGGAGAGAAAAAGAGAGAGAAAGAGTGGGTCATTCTCTTTGACTTCCTGTCTTCAAACAAGATCCACACTGCAGAAGGGGAGAGGATTTTGCAAAATAAAACTGTAAAGCACTGCCAACCTATTTTCTACTATATGTGAAAAACCAGTCAGAGGTTAAAAAAGACCCAACAAACAACACAACTCCCCTTCCCCCAAAAAACCCAATGCAGTTTTTCTCATGGGCGAATTTCCCAAGTAAAGCCTGCCAGCATAAAAGCTAATATTAACACTTCATTGTTAGTCAGAAGCAGTAGGTATCCAATCTCTTAAGCCAGATCATATCCTGTCTCCCAAGCCTGCCAGGCATCCCAAAGAGCTCAGCTACATAAGCCAGATGCTTTTTCTGCTCTGCATACTACAGAAATGTTGTGTATTTACAATCACAGAGTGTATTTTGGTTAAAAGATAAACATACCTTAAATGCCATGAACTTGTGATATGGTTTGGGAGCCCAAGCATAGATCTCTACAGCATTCTTTAAGGCAATCACCAAGAATTTGATTCTTTCATATTTCACTAAAATGAAAATAAAACCGATTTAAACTTTCTTTCTAACAAGGTAGAACAACTCATCTCCAGGAACAGCTTCTCAGGCAGTGTCCACCTAATACATATAGATGAATTCCAAGTTTATTTGTGGCTATGGTCTATCCATACTTTTAAGAGAAGTTGTTAGGTCAGCTCTAAGACCTGCATCTCTTCAGACATTTTTTTTCCAGAGAGGCCACTCACCGACTTTGTAATGGATGCATCCCTCCAGGTCTCCAACCGTGATCCAGCCCTGCTTCTTCTCTACTTCAGGGTCATTGTGTAAAATCCTGTTTCTCAGCCAGGAGAGATAGTACACACGCAGCTTGTTCTTCTTTCCTGTAACAAAAGAAACTTCTCTGTCAGAGCAGAATGTGCAGGCACGAGAGATCTTCAGATGTCAGTGCTTATTTTCACTCACAAGATGATAAAGCTCATTTCATGATGAAGCTGAAAACAGTAATTAAGCTGGGCTTTTTTTGTTTGTTTGTTTTTGCTTTTTTCTTGGGAAAAGACCATGTGGGAAGCAGAGCCTAGACAAGCAGGTGAACAGTGGAAGAGCTGGGCTTTTGCTTCTTGCAACCTGGAAATGTTCCTTGTCCTGTAAATCAGTGTTCATGGAGAGATGGTCAGACACAGTGGGGACATGCCCCCAGTTCTCTTATGGCTCAGGGCTTACCCAACTACTCAACTACCTTCTACTTTCCTATCTTCTTCTTCATACAACATTAATTCCACCCTGGAGCTGAAACACAAGCTCCATGGTCTGCAACAGGCACTGTT
Source organism: Agapornis roseicollis (assembly GCA_002631895.1). NCBI lineage: Eukaryota > Metazoa > Chordata > Aves > Psittaciformes > Psittacidae > Agapornis > Agapornis roseicollis. The sequence goes on along the minus strand of NDXB01012991.1, from coordinate 207,991 downwards.
ATTTGCCAACAAGCCTGGTGCTGGACTCTGCAATGTTGAGGGGCTGTCAAACTTCTGCATGTCTGCCAGCCTGCTTTTGGGTGGCTGTGATCAGGCAACCTCTCTGTTGCTGAAAAGCCCCCACTACAGGGACAGGACACAGCTCACACTGAGCCTGGTGGGGCAGGGTCCAAACCATAAACCAGGATCTCCATCTGCTCATGGGTTTCCACAAATGCCCAAGGCGCATTCTCAATGCTGTCTTAGGGGACAGTGCTCCCTCCCCCTTCATCTTCCAGCTCTGCCAAACCTGTTATTCCTACATCTGTATCCCCCGAACCACAGTGGAGCTGCACACCAAAGTAAATGATGAAGCAGTGGTTTTGAAGAGCTCTATCTGAACGGAGGGAGCAGGAATTTGCAGGTAAATGCAGAGTGAGCCCAGGGAGGTGCTGAACAATACAAAAGTAAACAGAAGGATGGTATCAAGCAGTTTTCCTAACAAGCATTTCTCCTTCTGTTCTCTGTGAGCTTTCTGGGGCAGGTATAGCAGAAGGCTGTGCCCCAGCTCCATGTGCTTCATTGGGGCTGCTCTGCAGGGGGATGCTGGGTGCTCTCCTGGGAGACTGGACTAGAGAGATTTTGCTTTTTTGCCAGGAATCACTCAGGAGCCTGATTTGAGAGCTCCAAAGCTCCTGGCTGAACCTGGGTGTCCTGGGTTCAGCAATAGCAGTCAGTTTTTCTTCTCCTTAGTAGCTGGTGTTTTGACTCAACCCGGGAACAAGGCTGATAAGACTGATGTTTTTGGTTGTTGCTAAGCAATGTTTACCCTGACCAAGGACTTTGTGAGCCTCATACTCTGCCGGGGAGGAGGGGAGGCTGGGAGGAAGGAGGGACAGGACCCAAACTGATCAAAGAGCTATTCCATGCCATAGCACGTCATGCCCAGGAGGTAACTGGGAGTTATCCGGAAGGGCGAGTGCTCTCGGGGTGGTTGGAAGAGGTGGTCGGTCAGCACTCAGTTGGGTTGGGGTGTTGTGAGTTTTCTGTCGGTGGTTGGTGAGATTCTGTATTCTTTTCCCTTGTTATTTTCTTTATCATTATTATTATTGGTGGTAGCAGCAGTGATTTGTGTTATACCTTAGTTACTAAACTGTTCTTATCTCAACCTGTGGGAGTTGCATTCTTTTGATTCTCCCCCCATCCCTCTGGAAGCAGGGGAGGGCAAGAAAGGGGGGTTGAGTGAGTGAACGAACTGTGTGGCTGAGTTCAAACCATGACACTGGGACAGAGACAAGCCTGTGGTCCTCATGATGCTAGGGGTACCCTGAGCCATGGTATGAGCTGGATCCCTGAAGCCAAGGCTCACAGCTCCCTTGGCTAGAGCTAAACAGACCCAACAGCAGAGCTCACTGCCCCCTCAAACTGTGACTACCTGCCTTGCTGGGGTATCTGCCTGTATCCCGCACCTTCCCTTCCCTACTAAAGAAGGATGGCATATTGTAGATGAAACAGAGGCAGCAGGCGATGGGAGAAAACTGCAAAACCTTTGATTCTGGAATAAACCACCTCAAGCTGCCCTGGGAGCTTCCCACTGGTATGGGTGGGCAGGTTTTGTCTGAGCTGGAACTGCTCACAGCATGCAGCCAAGAAGGTGAATGATGGGGTGGGAGCATGAGAGACATACCTGATATTGTCACGAGGACATTAAGGCCCTCAAGCACATCCATTTGTTGAAACCGCCGTCTGTTGATGAGGTTGTAGACCTTCCCTTGCCCACTTCGATCCAGCAGCATCAGGCCATTTTCTGTGCCCACCAGCAGATTCACACCTGAAGAGGATATGGCAATGGGCACCAGGAGCCACAGCTGCTCCCAGGGGCAATATCCTGAGCTCATCTCTCCTACCACCATGAGATCCCAGCTAAGACTGCGATCTTCCTATGAACACGAAGGGTCACATTTACAGTGCAGGAACTAGGGGATATCAGCTTTGCCCAGGATGGAGAAAGGGATAACCAGAGGCAGGGTCTTGGTTCTGTGATGACACATTTGTGTTTCACCACCAGCCATTTGCTCCAGGGAGCTTTGCCAAGGCCACGGCATGCTCAGGGCTTACCCCATAAAGCAGCACAGAGTATTTCTGAGTTGAAGCGCTTCTTGTATTTCCGGATCTCCGGGGTGTCACTGTGGGGACGGATGTTGGTGGGGTTGACGTTCACCACTGAGATCTTCCGAGCTTCATTCAGCTTGGCCTGCTCCTGTCTGAGCAGCTCGCTGGTGAACAGGGCTTGCAAGGAAACACAACAAGACAGTGAGGTGCGATGGATTAATTCTTCTGTCACCTCTTTTTTTGGGACAGGAAGACAATAGTTATCTCCTGATGGGGGAGCCATCACTATGTTGCAAGCTACTAGACTGGAGAAGGATCATTAGGATCTTCTCATAGATTAGAACCAACACCAAACACGTCAGCAGGCGATGTCCCTGGCCTCCAGCCCTGCCTGCCAAGCTGACCAGCTCTATCTGTTGCCTGCCTGCTCACATCCAGCCACTGCCAGTGACTTCAGAGCAACTGCCAGTCTTTTTGAGAGATTATCACCTCCCAGTTCTGCCAGGAACATTTCTCCTAGCTGCCCAGGCAGATGGGTGCATTTCTGCTGCTCCCTGTTTTCTCCCAGATCCTCCTGCTGGCATTTTGCTGGTGCGGGAGAAGAAGTTGTATGGCAACAGGACACCACAAGGATGCAGACATGAGCAATGTTTGGACAAGAGCAAGTGAAACAGGAAACAGGTTAAGTGGGGTTATTCAGCTGCCACGATCTGGTCTCCATGAGGCCCTCCCCTCTCAAACTGGCCACATTGCCTCCTACCAGTAGCAGATGACTCTTCGTCCTCATCTTCGTCTTCATCAGTAGGTGAGGTCTGATATACTCTGGTGTCCACAAAGGGGGTGAAAGAGGCTTTGGTGCTACTTCCCATACCATACTGGAAAATAACAGCAAAGAAACTGTTCAGAGCACAGAAATAACAATAATTTTGTGTATGTGTGTATAGGTAAGACTCTCTAATCAGCAGACACAATGTTTACACCTGCAGTGCCCTTTTCAAGCCCTCTGTCAACATCTGCTCCTCCTCCCCCATCACTAGTCAGGAAAAACATTAAACTTGATTTGTGAATGTCCATGAACAACAGAAAACAAGAGAGCGGGGCCCAGCTCCACTCTCTTCTCACAGGCAGAAGCACAGCACAGCCATGAGACCAGTTAGCAGAGAAGCCACAGGGCCAGAGTCAAAAGTCAACGCAGGTAATCCCCAACATGTCTGCATGTTAGACACCTGCCTTCAAAAGCCCATTTTGGGATGCCAGGCAGGTGAGAATTTGCTTTTCCCACTCAGCATGCAGCCAAGGTTGGCAGGACAGCACTGGGAGCCCTTGGAAAGCCCTGGCATGGGGCAGCTGACGTGGCCCAGTGATCGCTGGAGTAATTCAAGAGAGATGGAAAAGGTGAGGCTGTTGCTTCCCTTGTGTCAAAGCCAAACACTAACTACCACAGTCTGAGTAAGGATTTTCTTTCAACAGGTTGTGGAAATCTATTCTGGGACCCGTGAAACTTAGGCAGGAATGCTCATACAGCCATAATACCACTCTACTTTCACCACTTTATTTCTAGGGATTCGCTGGGCTGCCCAAAATATTGATGCCTGTGGGAAAGTCAGAAAAGTCAGCTCCCAGCAAAACACCTATTTATCATTCTGCTGGGCTGTTATTGCTGGTCCTCACACCTATTGCAGAGCCAGGCCCCAGCAACGCCCCTCAGCAGCACCTGCCTGCTCTGTTAGGGAGAATCTGAAGTGCTGGAGCTGGGGAAGGCCTGGGGTGAGCTGTGCACAGTTCTAAAGCAATCTCTTTAGGGAAAGCTCAGTTATAGGTTGTGTTAGAAAATGCCCTAGATACCCAGGCTCCTCAGAAAATGGCATCCCCCGCAAACTCTGGTTTTCAGCACACCTCATGGGGATGACATGTATGGGTTGCTGTTTTAAACAGTCTGCAGCATTTCAGGTAAGACTGCAGAAACAGTTATTTCTAAGCTAACAAAACTTAACCTGGAGGTAAAGCAGGGAACGTCAGAGCCAATACTTCGCCACGGGAATTTGGGGAGGAACAAACTGCAACATCACACTGCTTTCTTCTTAAAGCCATTGCTTTGTTAAGGCAGAAAACGAGGCTAAGACCTTCTCTCAAGCAACAAGAAATCTTTGCCTTGGGAATCAGTGACATGATTTTCCCCCTCGTTGAGCAGCTTATTTTTCCTGCTCCAGTATTTACCCAGGATATGCTTTGTGTATGAGCTCCGTTAAGAGCTGCAATAGCAGCAAACCCCACGTCACTCTGCAGCATTACTACTGTTCACATTATTCTTCCACTGGACATTTTCCTTTCCTGGAAGGAATAAATCTTTCTCAGCTTTCACATCACTGAGACAGAAGAGACCATGGCCAACACCACTGCTGCAGCCCCTGTGCTGACAACTGCCATGGGGACAAGCCTGTGCTGCAGGAGGGTGTGCCATGGGAACACTGCCACCCTGGCACATCTGTACCCACACTGAGCTGACCTCACACCTGTCCTCCAGTGGGCCACAGAGAGATTTAGGGGCAAAAAACCAGTGGGAGCACCCCTGTGGCTTGGTCTGTCCAAGCATTTTGGGACTGGTATCCATGGGTGAGCTGTCTTCCATCCCCCGTGCATGCCAAAACCATGCTGTGCATCCTGCTTCCCTTTCGTCTTTATTCCCCTGACAGCCCGCCTGTTTCCATAGAAACGGGATGGATTTCCAAAATTTACATGGTAACCAAGACTCATGGAAGGAGTTAACAGCCTGCAGCAGAGAAGGATGCAGGAACAGACACCACATTTACATACACAGTATGGCCAAATTTGTGTGCACATGTGAGATATACTCGCTACTTTGTGCTTCTCTCCTATCCAAGAAATACACATTTTTTCCTTGTGCTGGATGCCTTTTCCATAAACCACCACCAATTCAAGGATGAGAATAATCAGTATCTACAGGGATGCTTTCCAGCTGAGAGGCAGGTACTTTTTGACAAATGAGTTATGAAGAAGCCCCTCATCCCAATGCACTGAGCACTTCTATTCTTTGCTCAGGCTCTGCCATTCTCCTAAGAAGCTGGCATTACTTAATGGATTCCAAGTCTGCTATTTAGATGTTAAGATATCTTCCTGTTCAACTGTGGTGGCTTACAGAGACAGCAACAAGCTGCAAGGTGTGGTTGTACTTACTTCCTTCTTTTTCTCACAGCACCATGAGACACCTGTGAATTAAATCCCCAAGTCTCCTGGTTCATTCAGCCATGATAATGCAGTTTTAGAAACGGAAAAGATCTTCCTAGTTGGTATTCTGTAAGTGATTATATTTAAACCCAGGGCTTGCCCACGTTTAAGCAGTCCCAGGATGACCATGGAAGGTGTCATTTTCAGCATCAACTCTCTCATCACCCGCTTTCAAGGCAATGACAAAACAGCCAAAACCTTGAGGTGAAGTCAGGTACCATCTGTTCTTACATCCCAGCAATGCCCAATTCCAAGCATTTTTTATTTTTATACTGCTAGTAAGAGTACCCTATAAAATGAGGACATCATTTCTATGAAAGAGGATACGATGACAGAAATTCTGATGTATCTCCAACAAAATGAAAAGAAAAAATTAAATGCAGTAGCTTGTTTAGCATTTATCATATTCTATGATTCTATTTAGCACCAAATGGGCTTATTTCTCATGACGGAGCACAGAACTGCCTGGTTCTCACAGCTGGTAACATTAAACCAGGACATATCAATTCCCTTGTTTTATGTGTCACGTCTTGTACTTTCCAAGTCTTTTTACACCTTACACATGTTAATGTTCAATCATGTACCTGTAAAACAGCTACCGGGGGAAATACTTTGCCGTAACAGGAAACACCCAATTTTAAAGGTGTGCAGATTTTTTCTAGACTGAAGAATTATTTGCTGGCTTTGGTTTTTGCTAACCTTGTGAGTCAATATTAAATATCTGAGCTTGCACAGGTGGAAACTGGGCCCAGTTGAAGTTAATGGCATCACCGGCTCTCATAATTTCTTTCTCTTTTATTTTCAAGTGCCAGAAAAAAACCCAAACAAACCAAAATTCCAACGGGGGGCTTTCTCATCAGTTGGCAGCATTCAAGCTATGACCACAAAAACTCCAACTGGTGGGCTTCAGACAAGATCTAATAAACATTTCTACCATCAACCTTAGACCCATATAGCAACAACCCATCAGACTCCCCCATATTTGCACTACACTCACCCATATGGAACTGAAATATAGAGAGGGAAGAGCCAAGAAAGTCAGGGAGGAAAGCAGGAAAGGTCCTTTATGAGGAAGAGATGTTAATACTTGTTTAAAGCGATGCAAAGGAGAAAGAGGAGCCCCCCACCACCTACTTCAGGCACCGAGTCCATGTCCTGCGCATGCGTGGAGACTCGCCCCAGGGCCTCAGTCGGTGTGCCCGCAGGCGAGTGGCTTTGCTGCACCAGGTCAGGGAGATTGATGTGACCTGCAAAGCCATTGCTGGCTGCATGGCCAGAACGCTTTTTTTCACCAGAGGTCTGCAGAAACACAAGGCATGAGGAAGAAAGAGAAGGGCAAAGAAAAAAGAGAAAAAGAAGAGAAAAAACCAAACAAAACTAAGTCGTTGGACATCCCCCAGTTCCTAGAGCAAGCAAGAAGGACCCTCTCTGCTTCCATCCCCATGCAATCTGGCAAGCAGCTAACCAACCCCCTGCCCCAGGAGGAATAAAGACAGGATTAATCACAAAGTCAATACAGAGTACTTAGCCACATTACAGCGAGAGAAGCCTGATCACTGTCATTTTGAGACAAGGGACGCAGGGCAGATTCTGCTCTTGCCACCATGGCTGAAAACCCCATGGCCAGCTCTTCTCCCACACAGCCATCACTGACAGCAGAATCTGACCTCTTGATCAGTGTTAGCTTTAACGGCTTTGCACAGCTATGGCAGCGAGTAGCCTGACTGCAAATGACAACACAGCCCCCACTGCATGTTTCTGTAACCCAAAACAGCAGTGAACAGTGGTAGCATCAGCAGAACAACTGGCATTTCACTCTGCCACAAGGTTCCAGTTTTCTTATATAGCCCTGTTGACATGGCATGTGTTGTACAGTTGTGATGCTAAACACCAAGTTCATTTTGCAAACGGCTGTCTGTTATAGCAGCAACTAGTTCTCCTGCTCAACTGCATCACCTTCCCTATTAAAAGGTTGCACAGAGAGCTGTCCAGGCTGCAGGGATCTCTACTCTGAACAGCAGCAAACATGCTGTGACTTCTTTTGCTAATTCCTTCCTCTCTTTCAAAGTTGCATTCTGTTTTTTTAACTTCATATGGGAATATTTTATATAAATGGAAATAATAATCAAAATGCTGCTCAAGTCCAGTTTGCATTTGATCTCAACATTCCTTCTTTATGATTGCTGACTCCAAACTCCCCTCCCCTTCCTTCTCACTCATACTCCTCCTTTACATACTAGCAGGAGAGTGACTCCCATATTCAATGCCTGTCCCCTCACTAGGAGACCTGCCACCATCTGTGTTTCCAGCAGCACCGCCAGCATGTTCCAGCAACTGGGAATCTGAAACACTGGAGGGGATCTTCCACAGCCAACCAAACGTGACTCCTCTGCCTCTCTCCTGCAGTACCATATATCAGGATTGCTCCTATGGTAGCCTTACCTCTGCAACACTAGAGCTAGGAACAGGGGCTCGCATCCATGTGGGATGCCTAGTGCCTCCTGCGTCTGGCTCACTGGGCTGGCTGGTGGCAAAGGGAGCTTGGCCTTCCCCAAGCATGACCACCCTTTGGTAAAACTCTCCAAATGCTTTACAACACTGCACACTTCTGATGGTTACACAGTGCACAGGTTGGGAAGAAGAGGGGAAACTCTGGGCTAGGTTCCAAGTGTATTAACTAAATGCTGCAAAGTTAAGATAACTTCAGTTGCCTGGAGCTATAGTGGGATTACAGCAGAGTCATTTGTATGAGCGTTGTCCCCTTGCGCTACTATTCACTGCTGTTTGTAGTTCTGAGAAACATTTGCACTTGTCACATTTGTAAATTGCATTAACAAGAGCGCTAACGAGCACAATTTACTTAGTCATTTTGTGTTCCGGACACACAGTACTGTTAGTTTTTGTGCTTACATGGGCAAAACCTCCTGAAGATGCTCCATGGGAATATTTGTTTTATAACTTACCTCCCTCACCATTAAAGTCCCTTCCCTTGAAATATTGCTAAACGTATCTGCGTGGGAAGTCTCTATCCCATGGGTTGTCACCATTCCCAGGTTGTACGGCTCATTGCTGCCAGAAATTCCCGTTGGGCTGCGGACAGAATGCAAAAGCATTAATTACGAATATTTCCTTTGCTAGACTAGATGACAAATCCTCTAATATACTGTTAATTTAATAAGGGTAAGGTTTTGTACCTCACAAAAAGAAAAATTAGAAAATATATCCACTTAAACGTATAGGGAGGTTATTTCTCTTGTCAGAAATATGGGACCAGGGTCAGGGTGATACACTACAGATAGAGTACACAGACCAAAGAGAAGGGCCTTTCTCATCCCAAGGTGCCCAAGAGGAGCACTGGTGAACAGGTAACAAGTTGCTCCAGTTCTCCTCTGCCTTACATCAGTTTTTCTACTGAAGTTAAAAAAAAAACCCAAAAATAAATAAAAAAGATCACTCTCTTTATTCCCCATGTCCACCTGTGGAAAGGGAACAATGCATCAGAGTCCGATGACAAACAACAAGAGAGGGGATGGGGTTTGGAGGAGGTGTGGGCAGGAGCACAAGTTGTGTCCTCCAGCTCTTTGCTGTTTTCTAGGTGAAGATGTAGCCCTGACTCATGATTTGCCTTGAGTTTATTTCTGTGCTCCTATCTCAAGAGAGAGGCTGGAATTTATTCTCACACCCATTAAATTTCAGGACTGCCAGAAAGTGGATGTTGCAGGTGGTAGGCAGCCACAGCTACTTTATTATTACCTTCTTAGCAGACCAGCTGCTTAAATATTATTCAAACAAAACCAAAAGCAAATGTCAAAGTGCCTCTGGATTACCCAGCCCTGCCTGTGCACTAGAAAATGATGATGGTGGTTATGAAGATGTTGATAATGAGACCCATTACTTTGTATTTAAAAGCCATACAGACCAGTTGCTTTCCATCAGTATTGAAGTAATTCACTCTTTAACATGTTACCCCCTTGCACACCTGCTTGCCAGAACTCAAAGGCTCATGAGGGAGCCTGGTAATATGAAAAGCCAAAGCAAGCCTGCATTAATCAGGGGGTTACTGATCCAATGCAAGACATGAGCTCCAGGGATCCCAAGGTGTAACTGGTGTGATAACGGATCCTTGCCTGTATCATATGAAATGTACAACTGGACAGGCATCACTGAAGTACTCCAAAGAGCGTGCCATACTTCACCACAGCACCTTTCACCTGAGGAGCTCATACCTTCCTACCACTAGCTTTTCAGCACCAGCAGAGGATGAGAAAATAACACAATTATTCCAGTTTCAGAAACAAAAAAGCAGTGACAAAGGAGGTTATGTTAATTTTGAGACCATACAGTGAGTGAATGAATGCCTGTGGTAGCCATGAGGTCCCAGATTTCACTGACATGCACTTTCCACGTCACCCCACAAGAAATCTCTGTATGTAGGCAAGAGCTGGCTTGCACAGCTCAGGAGAGAGAGCCAAAGGGAGTCACCATAGTCTTCAGATGAAGAAAAGGTATCTGCAGAGGCAGAACGAGTAAACAGTCCCTCCAGTCCATTGGGACACAGTGATAGATGGACTTATCCCTCAGCACAAGAGACCCGGACAGAGCTGGGATGAACAGCAGCCAGGTGCTCAGGGAGGATGCCCAGGGAAGTTTAAAAATGGGTTATACAAAGATCACTTGGAAGGTGCAGGAGAAGATGAGACGATCTCCCTTGGGCCCAAATGCTAATGGAAAACACTGAACATGGGAAAGATGAAGCCTTGATAGAAAAATGCCTAACTACATCTAGTTGGGACTTGAGTTAAGGTTTCTTTTATGAACTAGAAGTGTAAAGCCAAGCATGTGCTTTCCTTTTTTTCCCAGACACAGAGCAGCGTGTGTAAGCCTTCACAACTGTGCCTGCAGGTAGCTGGGAAGGCTTAGGTACAGACTGAGCTCCTGCCACCTCACTGTAACATCAGTAGTTTGCATCTTCATGTTCAGTCTCTGGGGTATGTCCATCAACAGGACATTACAGGACAAGTGGTGTTCAGCTGGCAGTGGGTTAGGGGCATCCATCTCCCCACCACACCCATCCTCTGACATCTGGCAAGGCACTCAGTGAGATACTTCATCCACTGAAAAGTGCTGTGTCAAACTCAAGGTGTTTGGTGGAACCATGTCAGTACAGATTAACCACTCCTGATTAAACTCCTCTCCTGAGGAGTTTCTGAGGAGCCTGAGGTTGCTTTTTGCACACGTGACTGCCTATCCAATTCCTGTATATTCATAGCCATTCTTCTGTCTCCTGACTTTCTCCAGCAAATTCCAAGAGCTCTGATTTTTTTTTATCCTGCTGGAAGGAAGCTCCAACACAGGAGCTTGGCACTGTGCATAACATGGACCCTCTAGGTCTCCTTGCCACCTGGAGGGCTTCCCTGCCGCTCCAAACCCCACCACTATGAAGCCTAATAACATCAACTAATAATTCATTTACCAGGAAGAATGAAAATTAACTGATTAAAATGCAAATAATCCCCTAAAGCCTTCCCACAACTCCTCTGAATTCACAGGGATAAGAGTTAGACTCCATGCCAGGCAGTGAACCTCAGAAACATCCCTGCCACACTAATGCCGCAAAGCACCAGGTAGGGAGACTGAGTAGGGATGCTCCATGAGCTCAATCTGTGTAGTGACAGCTGTTTAGTGTGTGTCAAAACTATGCAGCCCTCCTCCCTCATCCAGAGACATCTAAAAGCACAAGTGTCCCATAACCTATAATGGTAACTCAATAGTACCAGTCTGCTGACTTTTTCAGTTCAGTGCTTTAACCCACCATGTTTTGCTGCCTGCACAGTGACTGAGCCAAAGACAAAAATCAAAGATGAAGATGCAGATTACTATAATCCTGGCTCTACCAATTGGCACTGGGCAGGCCAAAAAGTACTGCACTTCAGCACGGCCTGATTTGAGGCAAGACCAGACTCAAAAGCCAGCAGAGTTTTAACTCATCAACCCCATGGGCAGGACACTCAAGGGATGGATGAGGTCAGATATGCCCACTCTGTCCAAAAAACCTGCCTTGCTCGCGAACAGGAACAGGTCCATCAACTTGGAGCCCAAGTTCACTGAATCTGTAGTGGGAATAACTCAGTTTTTACCATTAAATGTCTCTATAGTTTTGACCAGGAGAAAGATTTATCTGAGTACAGTATCCCTTGCAACCATGACACCATTCCCAGTGCCATTACCACCAAATACTGACATGCTTTGGACATGCTCCATAACACAGCTACTGCTCCTCAAGACCAAGACACAACAGGGCTTCACAGTTTCCCTTCTCCCCCCATATGTAAGAAAGTGCTTCTTACATAAGCCGTGGAATATCACTGACAGGCACAGTCCCATCATGCGTCTCGTTTTCCCCATCCTCCTCCTCCTCCTCACTGCTTTCTGACTCCTCACTGGAAGAGGAGTAGTCCGTCACCTTCTTCAGGGGGCGATTGGTTTCTTCGATGCGCAGCTCCCTCAACTCTTTGGCTAAGGCCGTCAAATCCTAAAGGGGATGGGGGCAAGAAAACAAGAAAGCAAAGGCTATTATATTTAAAATGAGGAGAAAGTCACAAACATGTCTTCAGAAGCCAATGCTAACAGCACGAGCAACAAGAAATAGCTTTACAGAGTTGTTACAAACATGAGACGAACATAAGACAATGTTTGTAGCATGTCGCATTTATTAAACAAAACAAAACAAAACTGATTTATGCTCACTGAAAAATCAATAGCCAACCTCTTCTTTTTCTGTTTGGAACGTGTATGTGCATATATATACACACACTTATATGTATATACACGACAAAATTGTATTTGTTGGAAAGGTGAAGTTCAGTCACCATCATAGTAAACTGGAAAACAACGTCATTTCAAAGATTGGCTCGGAGATTTTCTCCTGCAGGGTTTTCTCTTCTTTCAAACTTCTCAAAGAGACCCCGTAATTATATTTATTCTGTAATAAATGCATTTGGGAAGGAAGCAATGACAGCATCTCCCATGGGTGGTGCAATCCCCACGTCAAGAGCTGCTTCCGTGGTGAGTCTCCGCTGTGGGGCAGCTGCTGAGAGGTGGTGAGGAGCACAAAGAGAAGCACCCAGCTCAGCCAGACTTCGGAGTCACAGCTCTGAGTTAGCCACACGATCAAAAAAATGGATAAATCAATGAAACAAAAGAGTCCCTCAGCAGGACCCATTAAGCACTTCATGTGAAATGTGGCAGCCTACAAGCTAAGGGCAAACAAAGAAAAAAAGCTTTGAAAAAAGAAAAAAATAAAATAGGAGCAGTCCCAAAGCCTAGTAATAATTTTTCAGTTTACCATGACTTTGATGAGGTCTCAGACCCGACAGTCATATAAAATAGACATTGCTATTTCAAAACAAGGAACATGGCAGGCACCGTGTAGAAAAGAGACTTTTTGTTATCTTACATGCTTTTATAGCAATGCAGGGGGAAGCAGTAGGGCAGAAAAGCATGAGAGCTTGAATTAGAATGGGTTAGAGAACTCTGTTGCACAAGACATGCACACGACGAACAAAGCATCGCAATTGTCAGTCTTACCATTTCTCCCTATATTAGTGACCGAGGTAGGCATCAGTGCATTCGGTCAGAGATAAAGGATTAGGGAGAAAGAAACTCATTGAAAAAGACTAAATTCCACAATTGTCTTATGGCCATACTCTCATTTACTGCATTTCCAGTTTACCGTTCCAGCAGGACGACTATAGCAATATTAGGTTGCAAAAAATCTATCCCGTCGACATGTGAAGAAAACGATGACAAACCTCTATGCTGAGATGCAAACCCAGTTTATGTCCTAACTGTGAAGAAGGAATATTCTGCAAGCAATCTGTACTTTGGTTACTGATGACCCCCACCTCCCAGCAGGCTCCCACTGTCAACAGCCGCACATTCTGCTCCCAGGTGTGCCCTGCCCAGCCTCTGATGTAGAGGAAGGACTCCCATGGATGTCAAGAGATCTTTGCATCAGACCCATGAATATTAGTAGACCAAAACCCCCCATTCTTAAAATAACCGAAGGATGAATCCCTGCTTCACAGCAGGTACCTGTAATAGGTATTATATATCCCTCTCCAAATGCCCTCTGTACCCTTAAGGAAAGGTACAAATTATCAAGATTAAAGTATATTACAGTATATTGCAGGTATCAAGATTAAAGAGAGAATGTGGTATTTCAAGAGTTTATTTTTGATGTCAAGACATTTGGGATAGAAATGCAGTCAAATCTGCAGTCACGACAACTAATTATTTTAATTAGTGCTGTAGCAGCTCAAATGATATGATTGTTTCTTTTCCTAAATAAGAATTAGTGACAATTTCAACAGCTTAACAATGCTTTCCATTTATAGTATAAAATGTGCTCTTTATTAAGCACATGCCTTTGAATTGGTTTAGAGCCTTCTCAACTTTAAAAAGGGCTTTAGGACTGCATAAGAACCTCTTAAAATTGCAGCTGGACTTCCTACAGTGAAGGAAGGACTAGGACTGAACCCTTCCCTATCACAGTGATAAACTGTGAAAATTGCTTTTTCTTTTTGCACCTTTCATTTCTAACATGTTTCAAGGCTCCCCCTCAGCTTCCTTTGGTCATCACTAGAGGATAACAAAGTATTTTAAAATCAGTTTGATTAGTTTTTAACAACTAATTTGGAAGTTATAACAGCAATAATACTCTAGACAATATAATCAGATAACTTGTATTTCCTAGTTAAAGCTTTGCCTCAGGATGGTTAATTTCTTGATGCTATCATCTCTAAGTAATGAGCACTACGTAGGATTAAACAGCTTCACCGAGTTGCTCTTGGACCAAAACCAATCTGACAACTATAAAGTGTTCTGTAGTTCCACATGTGTTTGAAATGTTATTACTGAGGATGACATAAGACAAAAGTTAATAGTATCAGTGCTTTTTAATTACTTTTAAGTACAAAGACTTCTTTACATTTAATATTTGCTGGATTCAAGTCAGATTGGTTTCCAAAATCACACAGCTCATTGAACTTGAATTTAGCACACACACTGCCTTTATTTAGACACTGATTTATGTGCTTTTTCCTTAAAGCACTTCACTACACAAAATGCATTGCTCGTGTTTTACTCAAGAGAACAAGTTAACTAATCAGCACATTTTCCTTCTTCTGTATCTTCCAGTTTTAGAGGAATGAGGCTGTAGCAGAGGTTGCTGGTACAGATGCTTGCCATTACAGCCCCAGAATTACCAGTAACAGCATATAGTGATGTGCGTGAGGCTAGTTAAATGCTACATCAGGAACATTTGGTCTTTCCCCACGAACACTAAAACATTCAGCATCACCAGATGCACACATATTCAAAATATTATCATATGGTAAAAAAAGGTGTAATTCAGGACTTTTATTTTTTTAAGAGGATGGAGGAAGACTAGCATCGGCCATCAAGATCCAAGATAGCTCCACTGACTCTGGCTTTAGAGCTGATGGTGTGGTCCATGAGAATGAATTACCCAATGTATCCCACTGCTTTGTTTTCCTTTATTTGCCAAGTACCTTCATTTGAATTAGGTTTAAAATGCACTTCAAATAGTGCTTGATGGCCCCACTGAAATCAGTGGGTGGCTGGGGGCTGTAGCTGAGAGCAGAATGCAGTGAGTGGCACAGGCTGCCCAGACCACCTCCACTGGCACCAGAAACCTTCGCTCTTGCTCTTTCTCTTTCAAAGACACCAAAACAGTAGCACTGTTTGCTCTGTGTGTGAACATCAGGGTGCTTCTTGCCATGACTTCCATGCAAGTGGTCTGGCCAGTGGGTTTCAGGCAGCCCTTGGCTGAGCAGAACACAGTGGCCATGCCACTCCCCTCCCCACACGCAGGCTCCCTACACCGAGACACAATTGTTCGGTCTCTTGTCTACCCCGAGACTACATCTCCACCTCTTCAATGTTAGCACCAAGAAAACCCGGTTCAGTATTGAGCACTAAGTCAACCTTGCACAGGCATGACCCACTGAGAAAAGATATCACTAACCTCATCTATAGCTTTCTTATAGCTCTGTGGGTAAAGGAAGAATAATCAGCATCAGAGGAAACAGATCAGGACAGGAAAAAGCCAGAGGAAGGGCAAGCAGGTTAGAAATAAAATTAGAATTGTTAGCTCAACGCTGTGGAGTGTAGAGAAAAAAACATCAACAAAACATTATTACACATTAAAATAGAGAAGCAGTGGAAATTAATTTCATTAGGTCGAGTCTGCAGTTTTAAAATACAAATGTCAACAGCATTAAACCAGGAGGAAACACTTCGGATGAGATTTTGCTCAGAATAATCAAATGGGATTGTATGGAGAACACTACCAGGTTTGGTTTTAAGCTGTGAAGGCTGTCAGGGGCTGGTTTCCAGAGCAGAGCATCCCTCCGCTGGGCTGCTGCGGGGGGACATGCAGCACGGAACACAACAATGTGCCATAGGCAAAGACCACACCCAAGCTAGCAAAGCCCTTAAGCATCTGCTTCATTTGAAAACACAGGCTTAAGTGCTTTCCCCTAGACTTGGGCTCCTGATAAAAACTCATGCACTCTCTTAAGCATTCATATCTCCCGTGGGCTCTTGCTGTACCACTGCTTTCCAGTCTCTACTGGAGAAGCAACAGTACTAGCCTCTTTTTTGGGGGCCCTGCAGTTGTGCTACCACACTGAAGGGAAACGTGGCCAAGCCAGCTGGCAACATTCCCATGGGAAATAATTTAAGACTTACAGCGGGTCGGCTTGGTCGCGTCACATCCCTGTTGTCTTCCTGCTTGACCTTAGCAGGCTCATGGGAGAGCACAGGGGACCCTTCAGGCTTGGTGTTCCCTGGGCGAAAGGCAAGCAGAGAGAGTGAGAATTAAAATGCTGCTCAAACCTGTCACTGCATCCTGTCACCTGGAACAAGTGGGATTGAGGGCTCCATCATAATTTTGTTTCTGTTGTCTCGAAAACCCCTCCTGCTCCTCTGTGACTGTCATTGCAACAAGTCTCCCTCAACATAGCAACAAAAGCCATGACCCAGGCCTGCCTCCATTGACAGCCCTCTTGCAGTGTTACTGCCCTTCTTTCTACTAAAGAAACAAATTCACTTTGCAAAAGAGCACAGCATGTGATAAATAAAAAGCTCTGCAGCATCTGACATTGCTGGGACATTATTTGTCATAGGATTCCTCATTACTAAAACCAAAATCAAAGCAAAAATGACATTGGTGATAAACTCCCTTTACTGACTACCTGAAGCAGTAATGATTTCAACAACAGACATGTAATTTTACAGCCAAGTCATAAAAAATTCAAAGCATGGAGACAGCATTTATTTTAATACGCTTCAGCCCTAGGGGCTGTGCCAGAAATCCAGATGTATGTGTTGTATGTGCTTTAGCAACTGCTACTGCGATTAAATGGGGGAATGGAATATCTTTAAGAGTGGCTCTAAGATGAAACAATTTGACTAGGAACATAGCCTGGTGTCAGCATGGCTGCCTGGCAAAAGCATTTTAGAGAAAGCTTCTTATGGTCTAATTCACTCCTCTGCTCCCATCTCAGGCTTTGCACAAAGATGAAGCTCCAAAAAAAAATATTAAATATACTTCTAAAAGTGAAACAGACTCCCAAAGAAACCATCACAGAAGAAGTATGCTTGGGATGAGGAAGCACACTGGTATTTTTTTTACCATTTTGTTTACCCTAAAGCATAACTTATTTCAATGTGAGGTGTCCCTGCCCATGGCAGGGGGGTTGGAACTAGATGATCTTAAGGTCCTTTCCAACCCTAACTGTTCTATGACTCTATAACCCCCATCACCTTTTGTACAAGCTACTTGGCATCGCAAATACAGAAGCAGCGTATGCTGCCATGGGCATCATACATCAGCACAGAGGCAAAAGTGAGTGTTGGCATCTCTGCTAGGAGGCCAGCTGGTCACAGAAGTGCATCAGGGATGATAAATTCTTTCATTTTTTAATTTGTTAAAAACCATACATGAGATCACAGACCTCTTGCCCTTCTTGCTTATCGAACAAGCCGCAGAAAGCATGCCCGATGCTAAGGGATGTTCTCAAGAACCTCACCTCTGACTCTGTTGCGCTCACTCGAGCCAGCCTGGGAGCCAGGCTGGGATCCACCCTGGGAGCTGGGCTGGGAGCTGGGAGTGCTGGAGCTGGAGGAGCTGCCGCTGCTGGTCCTCTGCAGTGGGCTCTCCACGATGGGCTCTGTCCTCCTCAGGTCTGGGTTGCTGCAGGAGCACAAACCAGAAGGACACCATCAGCCAGTGTCAGATGCTCCTCCAGGCTTCAGCTGCTTCCCACACTGACACGGAGAGTTGCAAAGGTGAGGGGACACCTCCTCTGCTGGACAAGACAGGGCTGAGGTCTCCTTTTCTGAAGCTATTGAGCCTTGAGGGACTTTGTAGAATTAGGCACTGACCATCTTTATGGAGGTGCACCGCAATCACAATGAAGAACTGGCTAGAGAAGCATTCTGCTCTTATTTTGCCAAACTCATCAAAAATTAAGATTCTTTGTTCAGAACTCCCTTTCAGTCTGCAATGTGCTATGCTGGAGTTATCTACTTAACTATCAATATTCATCACAAAAGCTGGAATTTGCACATCACTGTTAGACAGAGAAAGAAGTATTTAATTGAAGAAAAGATCTCAAGTTTGCAACAAGGCTGCAGATCATTTTTACCACTTATTCATACTTCCCAATTTTCATGGCTTCACTTTAAACTTGCATCAGAGATCCCCTTTTGTTCCTTAATTTCTCTCGCCTTGTGAACACGCATACATCTAGAATAAAAAGCATCTTTGATACACAAAGAATGACTAATATCTTTCTGGGTATCAGATGCCTTCAGGAAATTAATTCTTATTTGGCACTGACATGAAATCAGAAGACATGTTCATACAGAGTTATGCAATTTGCTTTTATACAGTATTTCTGTCAAATTATCTTATTCGAAGTCCTGTTAAAAATGTATGAAAAGCTTTCTCCATCAAGTCCAATTAGAACTTTGCATACATAAAAAGAATGTGGTAATAGTGCCACATGAATAATACAATTACAATTGGAGGCCATGCGTGTAAGGTGCAAGGTCTGTGGGGTCTGCATGGCATGTCCCTCAGAGAACAACCATGTTGGTGCAAGTTGTGCTAAGGCCCACTGCCATAATGGGGCTGTTGGCAGAATCGTTTGGACAGAGCCTAACATGGATATTGTATAAAATCCCTGCCTATTGTTATTTTGCATTGAAACAGGTGGGTATTAAAATGATGACAGCAAGACAGCAGCTTTCTGTGTGCAAGGAAAATCCCCTCATTTGCTACAACAGGGTGACAAATAAAGGAAAGCATATTTTTATAATATTTACATTTATGCATGGAGGGAATCAAGAACCAATAGGAGAGGGAGTTCAAAAGGAAAGCTGGAGAAATGCTATACTGCTGTGAGAGGAAAGAAATACGAAATACGTTCACTGAATATTAAGTTTAATGAATATGATAGATTCCTAATAATTTCCAGTTTTCATCCAACTGAAGGCCTCCAGCTCATGTTGTATGGTTGATGTGTCCTTAGCTACATTAACTCATGAAATGTATTTGAAAACTTTGGCAACTAATGTATATACCTATACCAACCAGGACTGGGACTGCAATGTCCAGGAAACAGTAAGTAACCTTCAACTTGAGCCCCAGATCCTCTTATTGTTTTTATTTCCAATATCATCACTTCCTAGGACTCCACAGTCCAATACCCCTCTGCATTTTAAATGATCCTTCAAGCAGATGCTAATTAAAAGAACATTTTAAGAATTCATAATGCTTCAGCCTTCAGCAATAAAGGGAAACAAACCACAATATGAATGGCTTTTTCTACTAAAAACCAAAACAAAACAAAATCCAACAAAATTCTTCTGCCTTCTGCTACCCCTATCAGCTACTCTAAGCTGCTGCCCACTGTATGTGAGTCTGCTGGTGCATGACTGGGGCACTGTGCTGAAAAGAAAGGTGTATCCTGAAACTGGAGACAGCACATGGCTACAGACATCCCAGCATTCTCTTTCTGACCTCACCCTGAAAGGACAAGGCAGAAAGAAAAAAATCAAGGAGCTCCTTCACACAATGCTATGTGGAACACATATTACCTTGAGATTTGCCTGTCTGAGGTCTATACCTGTCTGTGATGCTCTGCAAACCAGAGACAAGCTCTCACATGACTAAGCCAAGTTTTTTCCATCCAGCTGTGATCAGAGCCTGTCAAATTTCCTGCTTGGTTTAAACATGCCCAGGGATAGCTGACATGACAGATCAGACTGCTGCTGTGGTACAGCATCCCACCTCAGGGTGCTACAAGCATGCCCTGCACACCACCATGCCCAAGAGCTGCATGAGGCTAAACTAAAGGCCCTTATCCTAGGAAACTGAAAGCAATTTTATCTTTGGTCTACATCTAATGGAAATCTCCCCATGTGATTCCTCAGCCATTACCTGTGAAAAGCTGCTGTGATATATAGAAAAACTATGGTATGTATCACTGAGATCTCCCCACCAGCTTATGTGGATCCCCTTATAAGTAAGAGGTGACACTGGGAGAAACAGAGCCTAGTTCTGCTAAAGGGAGTGCCCAAATTCCTTTTTTACCCCTAGCTGCAGATGTAGCATCCATTTCCAAACCCTGCAATGCCTAGAAACATATTCAGCCCAGGGAGCAAAACCTCCAGGAATCTAAGCATTCACAGCCTTTTGTGCCAGTACAAAATACTAATGAATGCAAAAGCTCACTGCAACGATAAGAGAAGCATTGCAAATCTTGTGTTGTTACAAATCAGTAAAAGCAGGGCTAAATCCAGACCATGTCTGGGCTCCCCACCCAAGCAAAGGGCTGCATGCTGGGATCACTCCTGCCCATTGCCCTGTGTGTCCGTACCTTGCCCATGTCCGTATCTTGCCCATGCTCATACCTTGCTCGAATAGGCTGGGAGCCCAGCCGGGGCCCCAGGGCACTGCCATTGCCTGGGGAGTTCTTCCTTGCCAGAGCAGGGGATATGGAAGTGGTTCGTTGAGGCACCTGGAAAATAACAGACGCATTTGCTGTCACCCAGTCTGCCCCACCATTCAGGCTGCCATTTGCACACCTAAGAGATCACCTCCCAGCACTGCCTTATTACTTGATTTACAATTGATTTCCCACTGAGGGATAGGCAATTATAAACCACAAAGCTCACAGCTTTTAGAAGGTACCACCCAAGTGTGAAACAGAAATGAGCTGCGAAGGGTGCAGTGAGGGATGCTCCTGGTGGGGGAGGCCCTGAGCAGCGCAGCTACCATCAAACAGGGTGTTTGCTTTTTCAAAAGTGAATGTATGCATGTACACACGCACATATACTTTAACAAAACCCAGAAAATTACTTTTTAAGGTAAAATTCTAACTGAAGTGCATTTCAGAGACATGGTGGAAGTTTTTTTTTTTCTTGTGAATAAACACACAGTTATGTTAGGCAAGAAAAAACGATTTAGAGAGCAAGCAAGCTTCATATTCTGCAATATCATTAGCTACAGCTTGTCTCATTAAAAGGAAATCTCCTCTCTTGGGTAGGGTACCCTGCAGTTGTGACCTGGGGAGTATTTTACCTTCCTCTGAAGCATCCAGCTATAAGCACAGGCAGAAACAAGACGCTGGACCACAGAGACAGACAGTCCTGCCTCATGGGGCAGTCCTTTCATTCCCATTTACAAACACATCAAACCTACTTTGGGCAGCAAAACATGACGTCAGACTCCTCATGGCTATTACTGCTGACACAACAGCCTTACATGTGATTTTGTGGGGACACCTTGTAGAATTCACGTTCTCTCAGTCAATGGGGAAAATACTCCATAGTGCTGGTGAACAGCTTTTTTCCCAAGGAGCTGGTGCTGTGGTTTCACCATGCAGTGCATCACTGCAGTTAAGAGACACACTTCTCAAAGGACTCAAGGTAAAAACCAACTTTAAACTGCAAAGGTTTTTTCAAAATGAGGTTAAAACCAGGCACTCACCCTCCTGCACTACTGAGAACTGAAGCACACAAACAGCTCCAGGAGCTGTTAACTTGCTTTTCCTCTTAGGTGAGCACTGATGTCTCCTCTCAGTTGCCAGTAGCAAAAATGTGAACGTTATTAACACATGTGACAGGCCGCCATGGATCCCTTGCACAGGGCGGCTTATCTGGTAGCTGGTATTTTGCTCTTAAGCCACTTACTTTATGAATACAAAGAAAAACTGCCTCTTAATCAGGGACAAATACTGCCTTGCTGTCACTAATGAATTTGTAACAATTTTTTTCTCTGCAAAAATCCTCCATTGCTGAGCACTGATTCACTGTAAGGGGAATTTTAATGGCCACGTTATAATTCTTCCAAAATGAAGGTGCATAAACAATGCGATCGAAATACTGGTCCAGAAGAGTTTTAGTTAAAGAGGTACTGCCAGACACTGCCAAAATGTCAGCAAATGTAAAAAGCTGCTGGAGCCCGTACAAGTCTTCCATCAAATATTGATTGCAACTGGAGGCAGGGTATGAGACTAAAAAGGGCCCATCTTATCGAGTATGACAAATTTTATGTTCCTGTAATTCTATTTAAACAGAAGGTTGTTTTTTTATCCTAGGGGAAGAAGACAATAATTCATTATGGCCTCTATCCAGGCTCCAGAACTTTCTTTGTTGGAGGGCAACACTACTTTGCAGCACTGTGTGTATGCCCGAGAGCAGCCACCAGCATCTTGTGCAAAATCTGCCTTGGGAAATGCAGCCCTGGGGCCTTAGGTACTCCCCGCGGAGCCATGGGGATGGGCTCAGTCCTGCCCCATCTGCTTTGCCAGAGGTGCTGAGTGCAGCACTATCCCACAGGCACTTAGCGCTGAGATTGCCTCTTTGATGTGCTGAAAGTGAGGAGCGGTAGTGTTACCTTTGGTGGAATGTCTTCCTCCTGCCGTAACCAAGAACTTCGGTCAAACTTTTCAATGCGAGGGGGCAGAGGAGGGTTTTCTGAGGTGGGGTCCGAGTTCTGCCTTGGCATCTCAGTGCGGTGAGAGGTCACCGTCAAAGCCTCCTGAAACCCAGCCAGTCCCTTTGCAGGCTGTTCATGCAGTGACTGAGACCCAGACAAGGAGCTTCCTTGGGATTTCACAGTGACCAGATGTGGAATCTAAGCACCAAGTCAAAACAGAACTATCAGTACAAAATGGGGGGGAAAAAAAGAAGAAAAAAAAAA
>NDXB01012991.1:169219-185288 GCA_002631895.1 Agapornis roseicollis | reverse complement strand
AAACGTAAACAAAAAAGAAAACAAAAAAAAAAAAAAAAAAAAAAAAAAAAAAAAAAAAAGGGGGAAAAAAAAAAAAAAAAAAAAAAAAAAGAAAAAAGAAGGAATAAAAAATATTTAAAAAATTGATTAAAAAAATTTGATTAAAATATTTGATTAAAATATTTGATTTAGCACTTCAGATGCACTAAAAAGCCCCCTCAGTTTGCAATTGACACTCCCTTGGTTTCAGGAATGCCTGATTTATATTGCTTCAACACAATACCTATTAAAAATCACGCCTGTACAGCTCAGCCTTTTAAAATCAGGCAATGTCATGCTCCAGCCCTGACCGCTCCTGCATTCAGTCAGAGATAGGCTCATGCTGACAGCCCGGTGCCGATCCATGGGTACCACCCCGGGAGCAGGGGCAGGCTGCTCTCTCCTGCCAGCTCCCATGCACACCGTGCCCGCCCCAGGCTCTGCCTGCTAATGGATGAATTTACAACTCCTATGCTTGCACCTCTAAAGCTATACTAATGAGTCTGGCATGGAATTTCCCTGTTAAAATGGAGGAAAAAAAAAAAAAAGGATAATAAATAATAAAAAAAAATCATCAGGAATTCTGAGACATAGATGGCTTAAAAAAATATCTTGCAGCATGAGTTTCTAAAGGTCTAGGTAGCCACTATCCCATGAATCAGCCCTACAGATCTAAAGGTTACAAATGAAAGGAATACCAACATCTGTTTTGGGAAATTCACAAAGTTAAGTTTGTGAAATCAGAGCTTCCTCCCAGGACCCTGTGACGCTGCACTTCCTTGATATTGGGGGGTTGTAACTTTTATTTGACATTTCTACATACATGTCTATGTACACATATACATACATCATATGTATACGTGTATGCATGCATACATTTACATGGGTCTTTGGGTGTCAGGTAACTTTTTCATTAAGATTTTACTGCCAAACAGAAGTCTTTGTAGCTGTTGACAATATATGTTACCAAAAAGGTCACTGAGAAGTATTCAGTCAATCAGAAAGATTACAGTGGGGGTTTTACCTACTTCCCAATGTATACAGACCATGTACACTGGGTCAAAGAGCTGTATGTTTAAGGACTTTCCTATATGTACTTTGTTTAAAGATGGCACTGTACTGCTGTCCTACGAGTACACATACCACCCGTGGATGGCACTTAGCTGGCACGTTTTCCCATAAAAAGCTCATCTGGACTTGGTGCAAAGGCTTTGTACTTCCCTCTGAAACACCTGCTGAAGTCTGTGGATCTGTGGCAGTAATTCCAGGGGCTGGACTAGAGCCAGCATCAACACTCCTTCAGCTTTTGGTGGCAGAGTACTTACAGACCTCATGGCTGGGAGGAACTTTCAAAATAACGATGCTCCTCCTGTGTGACGGTCATGGTGATCTATGCCCTCTCCAGATGTGTTTGTGACTGATGTCAACTCAATGGAAAACCAAAACAAAACCTTGAATTAAAGCAGTAAAGAAACCAAAAAGCGTCTTGGATCTCTTGTACCAGGCACTGTGGTTTTAGTCCTTTACATAGACCAGATCCAAAAGAGGAACAGAGCAACTGCCACACTGGACCAGGCCAGCAGTTCCTCTTTCTCCTCCAGCTTGTTTCTGGCAGTAACTAGTATGCGATGCTTCAAAGGAAGGTATAAACCAGCATGATGTAGCTAACACATGGAGGTGACAAGAGGAATACACTCATGAATGTAGATGCTGTTCTTACTTATGAATATGCTTAAGGCTGAGACACAATTTCCCTTAAATCAGCTCTTTTTATTGTTACCTTACCAGCACCCCCAGCATCCTGGCTCTGGTATGTGAGCCTGCCAGGGAAAGTGCTGTTACCTGCGGGTCCACAGGTCGAAGCAGGGGTGGGGTCCGGGCTGGCTGCACACCACTGATGCTGAAAGACTCTGACCGAGGAGGCAGGTTGGGGTCAGAAATCCTGTTGGCCACCTTATGGGGCATGGCCGGAGAGCTCTGGCGGTTGAGCCGGGAGCGTTCCTCCACCTGTGGCGAGACAGGGAGAGTGGGTGAACACTGCATAAAAACTTGTCTCCAATAGAAAACCAAGGTATGCATATATAAATACATACGAAGTTCTTTTCTCTTTTGGCATATCACATATATCATATCATCATGGAATCCAAGTCACTCTGCAGATTTTGCAATAAATGCATTGTAAAGACACTGAAAGAAATATTTGTATTTACGCACATAATTCATTTCTGAATATGAAATGAAGAAATAAAGAAAAGGAAACATGACTCTCAGAGGTATTTCTAGAAGATGACTCCTGAGAAGCTCTTGCTTCTTCTCAAATGTATCTTTAAGCAAGGAGACCCTTTCCCTTCACTACTATAAATATCATGAGGAGTGTTTTTGTTTGATCTGAATGAAAGAATAAACATGGCAGCCAGAAAATGGCTGGCTTTGATCTACATGTAAGTCTAGCACCTTGTCATGTATGGAAGAGGAAAAACTTCCATTACCGGTAGAGAAATAAACCCAAAGCCCACTGCTTTCAATTCCCCTTGATCAAAGTGCAATGGTTTCAGCTAACCCAGACATACATGCAATCTGCTCCTGCAGTTAGAGACTCTATGCACTGGTATTCATACAGCATATGCTATGCAGAATTTCTGATACCTCAAGATATGACAGGTATTTTCATTCATGTATCATTAACATCTTAAATACTCTTAGCATGTCTTGATTTCACCATGTACAATATCATGTTAAAAGGCAACCTTTAAAATAGATTTGCTTGGAAAGAACCATGGCTACTTTTTAAGTAATAAAAGCCATTATATTAATAAAAATGCAACTTTTCTATTTTCAGATTTTCTGCAGGCATCAGATTTAGGTAAAATTTAGGTAAGATTTAGGTAAGAGATTTGTGTTATGGATTCTTTTCTTTCTAGTTCATGAAGGACCATCCAGGACACTGCTGTGTCCTAAGAGGCTGTCTCAACTTCCCCAGATGCTGCCCACTGGCTAGCAGAGGCTGTACAGAACTTGGTTTTGGTGATGCCTATGGGAGTGGACACAAGGATGGGAAGGCAAGCAGGGCAGGAAGGAGAACTCGTTCTGAACAAGGCAAGAGCAGCATGAGCACTGGGTTGCACACATGGCCCAGTACATCTCCTTGTCAACCAAACTGCCATGAATGACAGCAGGCAGAGACAGTGCTGCTGCAGAGTCCTCTACCTGTTTGCAGGTGCTCTCTGGCACACTGCCAAGCTGTAATGTGCAGCTAATCATGGAGAACGTCAAAGATTGTGTAGACTAGAAGACAGGAGAGTGATGAAATGGGGATGTCTGTGTATTGGGAGGGAGAAGAACACTTGATTTCCCACTGCCAGCATCTTCTCAGTAGGACTTTGCTGCACCAGCACAGCAGAAGATGCTCTTGGGACTCTCCAGCTGCACTTCATGAAGCCTTACTGATTCCACCATTAGGCAGAGTGAGGGAAAAAGCAGTAATATCCTGCAGGAATTCATCATCACTCTGGTTCAAGCCATTTCTAATTGAAGTCAAGATTCCCCTCAAACAGGAAACACTCTTAGCAGCTTCTGTGCAGGTCCCAGTGGAAGGATGCTAATGTTTTAATACATCACTTCAAAGCAAGAGAAGAATAAAGCCACGGGGACTGCAGGAGGAGCTGACGCACATATTGGCTGCTGCAGAGAACAGCAGAGCTTGCGACGCACAGGTGAGCCCTGAGCTCCCAGGAAGGTCTGAGCTGTGGGAAAGCACTGCAGAGCCCTTCCACTGCATGGAAAACATCCGATTTAACTTGTCCCCTCCTTTATGCATGGTCATGTATGCGTACACCTGCTCAAACCTATCCTTCAGCTGACCAAGCTACTTTGTCACTGAGAAGTTAGACTCGGTGTCATGCTTTAAGCCCAGTCGGTAACTCGGAACCACACAGCTGCTTGCTCACTCCCCCTGCTCTTGGTGGGGGGTGTGGGGAGGAGAATCTAAAGAATGTAACTCATGGGTTGAGATAAGGACAGTCCAGTAACTAAGGTGTAACACAAACCACTGCTGCTACCACCAATAATAGTGATAAGGGAAGTAACAAGGGAAGAGAATGTAGCTGAACCTAGGACACCTGACTGTCTGCATCATGTTGTTTAGCAAATACTGGTCTACAACAGACAAGTCAGTAATGGAGAAAGCTGCTCATTACAGTACTACTGCTTAGAGCGCTAATGCCATGTCCCTGGGTAGATCATCAGAGGGTTACTACACGATGTCCAAAAGGCCCAGCAAGCCCTTGATGATGAACTTGGCTAAACAGCAGGTCTGGGACAGCACCCTGGCTATATCCCAAGCTAATTTCTAGTGGATAACCCTTCATTCAAAAGATGATTAGAGAGGGCAACAGATGGAGATGTGCATCCATGTGTATTAATAACACTATCTGATCAGACTGTTTCGTTTAGCACAGAAAAAGAGAAATCCTTGACTGAGGAAGCTATGATAAATGCTGTACAGCCTGGTTTCTAAACCAGAGCTTTGTCTTCACTGACCAACCAGTCCCTTAACAAGCGGATGCAGGGACACAACATGAGTGACTACAGCCACTTTATGCTTTACCCTGTGTCTGCAGGGTCTTGGAGTTACCATATGAAGAAGAGTGATGTGGGAAAGTAAGTGCATAAAGGAGTGCTATGAAAAGCAGAGAGGGGCATGGTGCAAGGAGAACTCAGATATGTGATCAAGCTCCTGAGGGAGAAGACTTGAGACCAAAGAATATAAATACAAGGATGGTATGGGATATAATGCAAAATCTTCAGAAAATATCCTAATAAACTCTGTAGAGCCTCCAGAAATTGTAGGCTGAACACTAGACTTGTCTTCTCATTGTTCTCAAAGGAAAACAAAGTCTCAATATTTCTGTTAAATTAGCATGCATGGGCTGGGTATGGAAATTGCTAAATTGTAGCAAGAACCATGGTAGGATGATTAAGCATCAGCACAAGTCTACCTGTATAGCCAGCAAGGATGGCACTTTAATCTATGCTGCAGAGTAACTGAATTGTTCTAGAAGTGTGACTATGCAGCAGGTAAAACAGGGGATCAAGGCAAAAGGACGAGTTTAGGGAAGTTCCCAAAGGTATTTTGTCAAGGCAGTACATCAAACTACTGCTCCCAAGAGCAGAAAAATGCCACAGAGGCTGCTTTGAGCATTTCATTAGAAATCACAGAGTGACACAGGTAAAAAGTAAATGGTTTGGAGAGCTAATTAGTGCAAGCCGGAGATATTCCCCAACAACAGGAAACCATCTTCCTTGTAACTTCAGCAAAGGGTATGAGGTGATATTCTGCTGCTCTCATTCATACTCTACAGTTCCCAACACTGTGCTTCAAGTGATGGCAACAAATAAAAAGATGCCTCCCCCAAGGAATAGAAGAAATGGGACTTTGTGTTTGAAACAGAACGCTAAATCCAGCACTTCTCTCCTTCACACCAGATAAAAAATAAGGTTCCTTTTTATATGTCTTTGCTATGGCTTTGAAGACAGTGCAAGAGGTACTTTTGCAATATTCCAGAGGATTTATTTAAACCAGGCAATGAAAGTTTATTCCCCCTTCCCTGCCTGCTACCAGCTCTCAGCACTTCTGTAGATGTTCAAGAGAGACCCTGTTTTGCACAAAGCCACAGAGGCACCATCCAGGCGAAAACCTCTCATATTGAGGTGGCTCAGCACATCTGGAGCATCTCATCTGCAGACCCACTTACCAAACCTCTTCTTCCACTGGAATGGCTGGAGAATGATGCTGCAACTTCATGAAAACATGCCTTCTGGTGCGTCACCACCAAAAGACTCTGAAGACTAAATTGGAAGGGAACAAAGGAGAAACCCAAGGGAGTATAAAGAAGTGAAAAAACACCCATATCTCCATCTGTGATAGTTTAGAAAGGTTAAGAACTGTTCCTATTATTGATCTTTGCTTTTCAATGGAGAGCTGATTGAATTTCTTGAGCATTTGATGCTTGCAGGTATTGTGGATGCAGCCGAGGGCTGTCAAGAGGAAAGACCAGGAGAGAGCTATGTGCTAGACGCATGTCACATCTCTGCCAGGACTAAAGGGTGCCAGGCGTTTGGCAGCAGAGCTGTGATCCTGCTCAATAGATATAGGTGAGTTATTAAAAGATCCTTCTGCCCAGACTGCAAAATTAAACCAACTAAACATGAAGAACTTTGGAAAAATTAATGCAAGAGTGGCCACCAGTCTTACTGGAGCCACCACAAAGAGACTAAGGAGACAGAGTTTGCACACGATCCTGAAACTGCACTGCAGACAACACATGTCTTCATCTTTTCAAGACTATTCAGCCAGGCAATAATTAATATTCAGGATCTTGCAATTGTTACAATTACCTCTTTTAGCTGAAGAGAAAAAGAAAACTCTCAGTGTGGCTTGCCTTCCTGAAAATCATGAAAGCAGAGCAATCCCAAAAGCCTGAGCACGGGAGGAAAGGCTGGCTGATCTCTGTTTGCCTATGGTGAACTGAATTAGTGCTCAGCAAGGAGCCCTGCTACAACCACCCTCTGCATCCACCCAGGACCCCCAGTAGGCTTGTGGACATGCCAGGTAGCAACACCAGGAGCTCCCAGTATGTTCACATATCCCCAGCTATGGCTGAACCCCTCCAGGAGGGACTCATTTTCCTCCTTGCATGCCTCCTTCCTTCAGTCTCTTTGCTTGACAAAGGTACACACAGATGCACACACACTGCATTGAACTGGGAGTGCTCCCAGAGCTGGTAATGGCATCTGCTGGAGGCTGACCCAGCAGACTGCAATCTGCTGTAAGTATTTTGGACCGAACTGTGTGCCTAGCCCTGCAGATGCAGGCAGGCACCCTCTTGCTCCTTACTCTTGCCTACCTCCTTGGCCCACGCTGGCTTCTCGCTGGCATTTATCCCTTCTTTATAATGGTACAGAGGTTTCTTCTCTGCTGGCCTCTGGTCCTGCCGCTGCTGCTGCTGCTGCTGCTGCAGGGAGACCAGGTAGTCTCGCTCCTGCTGGAGCTGCCTCTGCAGTCTCTCTGCTTGCCGCTGCTCCTCTAGCTGCTTGCGCTTATACTCCTACCCAGAAGAAAACACAGTGAAATGGATGCCTGGCCAGCCCGTAAACACAGGGCTGCAAACTACAGATTTATCTGTTTGGGTGGAAAATGGGGCCTGAGTATCTGAAAGGCTGTGTCCTGGCAAAGCTCACTGATGTGAAAGACTTTGAGGACTGAGCTGTAAAGCATCCCAGAGGAGAGGTAGCTGGGAGGACAGAGCCAACAAATTCAGAGTTGTGACCCCAAAGCCGATACTTTGCAGCCAGGGAACTGCCTTGTCTACTGGGAACTGAAGGTGCTAGCCCTGCCTCACCAGGGAAGCCCTGCAAAGACCCCTGAGGGCTGACATCTGCTTAGGAGTTGCCGTTGACTTTGCTCTGATTTTTCTGGTTGGGAAGAACAAAGGACCAACCTGATAAGGTGCCAAACATCACCAGGTCAGACAAAGCTCAAGTGAAGTCAACTCCTCTGTAGGGCCAATCTATTCTTTGTGGGAAGGGCTGCACAGCACAGCTAACTGTGTGATCCCTACGGCTCTATGAGGTTTAATGAGTAAATAATTTTGAAAGAGCCATTTTAAAAGGCGAAGGCTTGTCTGAGGGTTTTTCTTTTCCCTAAATAAAATTAATAGTAAAATAAAAAAGAATAATCTCTGCAGATTAAAAGAAAATGCAGTGAGAATCACAGCTACCAGCATTAAAAGGACAACTCAAATGAAATTAAATAAAAAAAAGAGGATATCTAGAAAAAAAACACAAGAAGGAATATACAGTGTTCCTGCAAGGAAATTAAAACAAAGGCCTCCACTTGGAATATGAAAATTTGCATGACAGGGTGGGTTCTCGGGGTGCAGGCATGCGACAGCTCAACCATACTCCAACATGCTGCAAACAGCCTTCAAAACTACACAGCAACTAACAGAGCTGCTCCTCTCATGAAGGCACAAGCATGCTGATACCAGGGAAGGGATGCAACAAGAGTACTGTACACCACAAGGGGACCCAGCTGAAGCAGTGGTGGGGATATTGAAGCATGCTTGTGGCCACAGAGTGGGACAGGAGGCTCCAGGTCTGGCAGTGACAGTGGCATCCCCCATGTCTTGGCATGGCAGGGATCACTTAGGTAGCTTGGGTGCACGCAGGCTCATGCGGACACGACATGGGCAGAAAGCAGCAAGCGTGGCCGTGGCCTCCTATTTACCAGAAGTAGTGCTTGCTCCTGCAACAACTGCTGCTGCAGGATCTCTAACTGTCTCTGCTCCTCCTCTAACTGTCGCCTGATGTACTCCTGGAGGCATGGGCAGCAAGGATCAAAGGAAAAAGAGAGAGAAGGTAAAAGAGACAGTATTTCCCAACAGGAAGGAAAATGAGGTGGGCACCTACATCCACCCAGCCTGAGAGCCAGTACTCTCTGTCCCTGCCCAAAGAGTCCAGGGTGTCTACCACCCTACAAGGGACCTCTGAGGGTAAACAGTGAAAACACTGGGAAATGGCGGACATTAAATGGGAACACCGTAAAACCCCACCCCAGGAACAAGCAGGTGGGAAGAACTTGTATCAAGTGTCTCCACACCTGTGGGCCTGCAAATGGACCTACACAGAAATATGTGACAGCAGTGGAAAGCAACACAAACAGTGTTAACAATTAAGCAATTTGCTCTCAAGTAGCACAAATTATGAGTGTTTACAAGAAAAACCCTGATCAGAGGAAGAGGTCTGTGCTGAAGACTACTGCTTTGCTCCCACTGTGTTACCTGCTCATGCTCCGCACGTCGCCGCTCCTCCTCCCGCCGCATCTGCTCCTCATAGTGTCGCCGCTGCTCCCGCTCCTGCTGCTTCCGCAACTCCTTCTCCCGCCTCTGCTGCTGTGGGAGCAGAATGCACAGGTCAGCACCCCCACTCCTCTCCCTGAGAGTTCTGCACAGTTTTCAGGGAGCCACCTCATCCAGCAACCCACAACACTCCTGTTCACTCGATGAGATAGATGCCTTGCTAACCGGCAGGTCTGTTTGGGGCAGTGAGGGGCTTGCTGATCCTACCCCATCCTCATGTGCTCTGGTGCCTAGCACCAGCTGTTGAGAGCCCACAACATAATCCTGGCCGGCACCAGACCATGCACACAACCCCATTTCTTCTTCCACCTGCAGACAAAGCTATGTGGGCAGTGTGTGGTCCCCACTTGCCCACATGCCTGACTAGTGGGCTCATCAGGTCTCAGACACTCAAGAACAGGACTAACCCACCACTTCTGGTAAACTTTTCCCCAGACCCATGAGGAAGGGTGCTGTGGGAGCTACTGCCTGCCAAGAGGGGAACACATCCCTCTTAATGTTTGCAAAGACCAGAAGCTGAGACAGAAGACCCAAGACCCTAGGGTTTTCCCTTTTTGTAACACAAAATGATCAGGATGGGAGGGCTTCCCTTGCCACTCCTGCTCCTGGGTCACATCCCTGCTTGCTCTGTGCTGCAGCATCTTTGCTGACAGCAATCTAGATAATTTTTGGGGGGTGAAGGTTGATGACCTAGAGCCTGCTGTGAGCCATCCAGAGTGCCCTGGGCACTCAGGTGACACCTGCAGCCCCCACCCCCTTTGCTTTTAACCCAGCGTAACTCCTCCAGCTCCCCAAACCACCCTGCGTGCTGGTCCTGCCGGCAGAGACTCGCAGCAAACCGTTGCAAACACTGCCATAAAGCTGAGGGGCTGCAGGCTTCTCCACACCTAAGCCGGCACATCAGCAGAGGGCACTCAAATGCCAGTATTGGCTACTGGGGATCTGCAGCCTGCCGTAACTCCATCATGTGCTGGGTGCAGCAACGGTGCAGCAACACTGCAGAGCTAACGGGCAGACAACTCACTGAAGCATAAGTCTGGTCCTTTTTCCTCCCTTTTTGTTTTTCCTTTCCTCCCCCCCCCCCCCCCACCCTCCCCCCGTTGCCGATACAGCAGCTGAGCAGACTGCAGTGGAAAGGCAGGCACTGGAGGGATTGGCAACACCACGCATTCACTGAATCACGTGGAGGGCTGGAGATAGCAGCTGACTACAGCAGCTCTGCCCAAGGAGCTGGCTGTGCTATCCAGAGACAAAGATGTATCTTTAAACTGCTGCTCTGCAATAATCTGCACTGTATGTTCACGCAGATCTGAAATCTGTATCTATAGATAGCTACCTATATAGATACCTATCCTTGTTATAGGTATCTAGCTATAGATACTATATAGCTATTATAGCTGTTATATAGATCTGTCTGTAATAGCTATCTAATACAATAGATCAATCTCTCTATAATAGATGTCTAACAGATCTGCTTTATTTCTATTACATATAATATATACTATATATATACTCTATCACTATTATAAGACTAATTCTATTCTATACCTATTCTATATTCTATTCTGTATCTTTGTCTCTCTAGAGATAGATATCAATAGCTAACTTTATAGACTGATACCTATAAAAATAGATACAACTATACACAGACATACAGGTACTGTAACAAACATTTAAAGACACCCCCACATTTCATATAGGGAAGAGCCATTGACTGTCTTGCTGCTATCTCATCCTCAGGTAAGATCCATGCCCAAGGACATTGATTTCCTCTAGCTTAACACTCCAGCTGCAGCACAGCTTCAGTACCACCTATAGCCATATTTATCATTGCTATTCCACTTGCCTCAGGGAAGGAAAATCACATCAAACCTGAAATAACCTGCCAGCTCCAGATTCCGGCATGTCCTACGCCAGGCGCAGTCACTCGCACTGCCCACGTAAGCTGGGTTTGCATGTGTTACTCCATGCGTACGCCTGTCCTTGCTGAGCACAACGTGAATGTAGGGCTTTTGTAGGTTTCTGAACTCTGTACTACAAATTGCACAGGAGATGCCACCAGGACACAGGGACATGGTAACTCTGAAGAAGTAATGTGTGATTTCTTGGCTTTGCCAGCACTCCCTGACCTTGGATGAGTGCTGCTGGTGACAGTCGCTGCTCCATGCCCTCAAGAGCACAGGGCTTTTGACTATCTGTTACCCTGAGCTTCCAATCACAGTGTGCATTACACTGGTTTTGGGTTGGGTTTTAATGCTGGGTTTTTTTTTTTTTTAGTTAAAATACATAGTGCTGCTGAATAAAACACATAATGCTTCTGTAGGCTGGGCTTGGCTGGCAGGAGGCAAGGCCCTGAATGTCACAGCTATTTCTTAAATAAAAATCACCTGACTGGTCTTTATTTCCAATCCTGCAGGTGAACAAAGCCAACCCCCTGCACAAAGGAGACAAAAGCATTTTTCCCAGAGAGGGAACACTATCCTTGCAGCAAACCATGTGCCCAGTGGCCCCAGTGAGCTTGTCCCACTTCTGGCCTCTCTCCTGCATGGCAGCATCAAACCACCAGTCTCCTCTCCTGCACACCTAAAAGCCTATTTAATCCCAGATGCTGGGATTTGAGCCTCCCAGGCACAAATTTCTTTCAAAGCAAGGCCTGATGCTCTTCTGGATATTTGAAGGATCCTTGTCATAGGTGGGCTCTTTGGGTTGAGTACATGATCGGTATGCAATACATACATTTATTGAGGCCAGGAGTACAGGACTTCCCTGCAGCTCAACTGTGCTTTTGTCAGGTCACATTATAAGCAAGTCGTTTGCCATGGTCGCATTATGAGCACCTTCAGCTGAGCACTGCACCACCACTATCTCAGCAGAGTGGGGTCTGAATTGGCAGCGGCACAGCTCTCTCCCCCTATGGACCCATTTCAGCAACTGGCAAACATCTGAAGAGGGCCTGGCACTGCAGTGGGCAAAGCCTCTAGCAGCGCCCCCATCTCCCCTCTACCTCTGCTCATGCCAGTGCTGAGCAGTGATGGGATAATGGGGTTTAAAATGGGGACTAAGCTGCTCAGTAAGATGCAGCTGGAAACTGCATGTGAAAGTGCATACAGAAACAAAAACCAACCAAACAAAAAAGGGCAGAGGAAGATTCAAAGATCTCTGCCTCTTTTTCTGCCTGTTCTTTGTTCTCCCTCTCTCACTGTGAGGGCACACTTCTCATGCTTCTACAAGCCTGAAACTACTGTGTGTATTTACACTACTCAGATTTATTACCCATGCAAAGCAAGAGTGCCAATTAATTAGGACTGCATTTATATAACTCTGCAGGTAAAGCCATATGTAGCCGCTTCTAAGCCAGAATGGGATCTTATTTGCACTGCACTAGAAATGAAAGGTTTTAAATATTGATGAGGGAAGAATACACATGAAGACAAAACCTCTGGTGAGAAGGCCCTTGGAGGCCTGGCATAAAACAAGGACTTCAAAGGACTGAGCTCATATTGCTAGATCAGACACATTCAAGACTACATGTGACCAGAGGGCAGCAGCCACCCCATGAACCTGGTGAACTTGGAGAGGCACTGACTCTTACAAGAGGAGGCTCATGGAAACCTTGGCTGCTGCTTCCAACCATGAGCATGAGCCAATAAAGAAGTGGAAGGGGAATTCCAAGTGACAAATGAAACAAATATTCTAGGTAGCTGCATTGCTGTGACACAGTAATTTATCTGAGCCACCAGGGAAAGAGGGACTGTTGCTGGAACATCATTTTTCCTGGCACACCAAGCACTGGAACACGGAGAAGTGTTTCCCACCGGTAGATTAACTGGGTCAGAACTTCCCACTGTGGCAAATAGGGACCTGATACGCTATGAACAATCACAGGAGCTAATTTTAGCTGGGATCATCATGAAGGGATGAAGGAAAAGGCTCATGCTTCAGAAACTATGAGTTTTACATGCTTTCTAACCAAATTAAAACTAGAGAAATGTAAGCTTAGTGCACACCTGTACTACAGGAGCTGCTGTAATGCAGCTCTTGGAAATAGGTGCAGGACTGCTACAGTGCTCCCGTATACTATATTACTAAGGAGGCTGTCATCTTAATGAAAATATTCCTACAAACTATACAACAACTGCATATGCAGAAAAAAATAATAACCACTGTTTCAGTTAATGTAAGTTTATCTATAATTAATTGCTGGATTTTATTTAATTTTTTTTATTGCTTCATAAGAGCTTCCAGTAGGCAGTCTGCTTCCAGTAGGTATGCTGCTGGTTAACATATAAAGGAGCTGCAGCAATTTTTTATCCCCTGAAGATCTGACTCTATAACTGCACTGAATAAAACAAGATGCTTAGATTTGCCTTGTACCTTCCCTGTAAAGATGTGACCTTCACTTTATACCTAGAAAGGAAAAAAATCCACAACATGGTAGAAAAATGAGGCTATATAATGCCTTCCCTGACTACATCTGCCCACTGCTGCCAAGGGGTCTACATAGAGATTTGTCTCACAGGATCCCTAATGCCTCTGATTAGGAGATGTGTTATTCCTACAGCTCAGCTGAAGTTCTGGTGGTTAAACTGGTGCAGCAAGGCTCATTTTCTGTGCCATCAACAAATGGAGGGCTTAATAGGGAACCATATATATGTCTAATATATGTACATACAGGGGAAAATTAAAACATATTTAAGCCCATTCACACTGCTGCATTACAAAATTATTTTCCTTAGTGTGATTTGATTTAGTGATATTTAATTCTCTAATTTGGGGGGCTCTGGCAGTTAGTTCTGGCACACATTTTGAATTCACGAGACTAACTTTCTGCATGAGGGGAAAAAAAGCTGCAACTCTAGCTCATGAAGATCCTGGTTTTCATCCAGCTTGGGGATTTTCACTTCCACCACAATTAAAGATAGCTACAAATCTACACCTCTCTGAGTGCCTAGAAGAAGATTCAGCCTTAAAGAAGGAAACTGGTCAACTGCTGAAAAAGGAGACCCAAGAGTCAGACAGATGCAAGCAGGCACACACTAAGGATAGCAACATGTCTTGGGGACACCATGAAGTGCTTCAAGAGGCCACCAGAAGACTTCCCCATTAGACTGTTTTATATATATGTTTGATGTTATTGCTGGATTTGCCTAGAAAGGCCCTAAAATGAGAGGTAAGAGTTTCAGAAATATTAAGATGACAGAAAAAATAGGATTAATTAATTTTGAGCTCTACTAGGCAAGGAACAGACATGGCAGGAGCTCCATTCTTGGCAGTATTTAAAGAAAAGATTGGGAAATGACAGAAAAACATCTACTCAAGGTCTGCACTGACAGAGGAATGGACGAATCACCCCACTAACAGGCCTCTCTCCAGCTCTTTTACTGTGCATCTCCAGTACAAACTAACTCCTGGCATTTCTGAGCTTGGCACCTTCCTACATCAATCCTTTAGGTGCTGCACTTTGGTCCAGTAAATCCACTCACTCAGCCTAGCCACCTTCAAAGCATCTTATAATGAGTGAGAGCTCTTTCTATAAGCACAGTAATATGCCTGGCAGTACTGAACAGGCTGACTTAGGAGCCCCAGAAGCCACCAGCTCCAAGTGTTTATTTATCCTGGATGCTCTAATGGGTTTTAAAGGTCAACTAGATTTTGAAAATAGACTAACTTGAGTCTTCCACTCATCTCTTCTGCCAGAGATCTGCTGGTTTAGTGCTGCCTACTGGAGGCACACCCCATCTTAGTCAGACCATAAAGTAGCATGGAAGAAACCTTGTTCTACTAACCAAAATAAATCCAGAGCCAAGAGTCAACAACTGAAGTCAGTGAAAAGCTAGCATAAGAAAAAGTGGAAGCCAAAAGCCAACAGTCTGGCTGCTGCTGAAGCCTTTGGGTGCCACTGTGATGGGTGCAAGAGCCTGAGCAGTGCTGCTCTCTGGAGCAAAACTGCAGTGACACAGACTGAGTGTGCTGGGTTCCTCCAGGCAGCGACATTAAACTCGGAGCAGCTGTGATGGTTGCTGTTCAGTACCTCTGTCTGGCTTTCAGATGCTTCCTGCCCCAAAGATCTAGGAAGAACAGACCAAACTGTATCCACCACTGGCTGGCTGTGCTAGGAATAGTGGGGCAGCCTAGGGGTACAACACCCTTCCTGTGTCTCCAGGCAGAGGCAGCATCCCTTCTCAAGGCAGACAATGGGAGTCAGTGTCCTGATGTTCAAAGCTGCTTGTGCAGCTCTGCCAGCCCACTCCCTGCAGCAGTGATGAAACTCTGTTTGCTAATCTCCGCCTCTACTAGTTTTCTGGTTTTCCTACAGCAGCCCACGGCAGATACATGACACCCTGCAGCTGGCAAAGCCACAGCTGGCTGTGCTGGGGAGCATCCATCGAACCTCTGCCACAACC
Organism: Agapornis roseicollis; assembly: GCA_002631895.1. Lineage (NCBI taxonomy): Eukaryota > Metazoa > Chordata > Aves > Psittaciformes > Psittacidae > Agapornis > Agapornis roseicollis. Next base: position 169,948 of record NDXB01012991.1, on the reverse strand, counting down.
CGCTACGTTTGCAACAGAAGTTCTGTACCTCTTCAAGGTCTCCTGCTTTAATCCTCACCATAGCAACTTGGCAGTTTCTTACTCACCGTGTAAACAGTGTCTAATAGGGAGGAGAGCTCATTTCACTCCGTAGCTGGAGATGCAGGTGAAGCTACACCCAGCTAGACAGACACAAGAAGATGGACACCTGAGAAGATGCTGGGGCCATTGCAGTTGCCAGCACATGGCTGCCCACCCTGCCCTAATCCTGGCTGAGCCCATGGGGATGATCACATGGCTACGGAACTGATGGACAGGAGTAGAGCAGTTGATGTCATCTGCCTGGACTAGTGCAAAGCATTCAACACTGTCCCACATGACATCCTTGTCTCTAAATTGGAGAGACATCAATTTGATAGGTGGACCACTCGGTGGATAAAGAACTGGCTGGATGGCCACATGCAAAGAGTTGTGGTCAATGGCTCAGTGTCCAGCTGGAGGCCAGTGACGAGTGGTGTCCCTCAGGGATCAGTGTTGGGACCGGTCTTGTTCAGCGTCTTTGTCGCTGACATGGACAGTGGGATTGAGTGCGCCCTCAGCAAGTTTGCCAATGACACCAAGCTGTGTGGTTCGGTGGATACGCTGGAGGGAAGGAATGCCATCCAGAGGGACCTTGACACGCTTGTGAGGTGGGCTGATGCCAACCTCATGAAGTTTAACCATGCCAAGTGCAAGGTCCTACACCTGGGT
>NDXB01012991.1:116783-163303 GCA_002631895.1 Agapornis roseicollis | reverse complement strand
TTGGTGTCATCGGCAAACTTGCTGAGGGTGCACTCAATCCCACTGTCCATGTCAGCAACAAAGATGTTGAACAAGACTGGTCCCCACACCGATCCCTGAGGGACACCACTCGTCACTGGCTTCCGTCCGGACACTGAGCCATTGACCACAACTCTTTGCGTGCAGCCATCCAGCCAGTTCTTTATCCACCGAGTGCCCCACCTATCAAATTGATGTCTCTCCAATTTAGAGACAAGGATGTCGTGTGGGGCAGTGCAGAACGCTTTGCACAATTCCATGTAGATGACATCAACTGCTCTACCCCTATCCATCAGTTCTGTAGCCCCATTGTAGAAGGCCACCAAATTGGTCAGGCAGGATTTCCCCTTAGTGAAGCCATGCTGGCTGCCACCAAGCACCTCAATGGTTTTCATGTGCCTTAGCATGCCTTCCAGGAGAACGTGCTCCAAGATTTTGCCAGGCACAGAGGTGAGACTGACTGGTCTGTAATTTCCCGGGTCATCCATTTTCCCCTTCTTGAAAATGGGGGTTCTATTTCCCCTTTTCCAGTCTTTGGGAACTTCACCTGACTGCCATGATCGCTCAAATATGATGGACAGTGGCTTAGCAACTTCACCAGCTCCTTCAGGACCTGGAGATGGATTTCATCAGGTCCCGTGCACTTGCGCACGTTCAGGTTCTTAAGATGGTCTCGAACCAGATCCTCTCCTACAGTGGGCCCAAGGTCTTCATTCTCAGAGTCCCTGCATCTGCCTTCCAAGACCTGTGTGGTGTGGTCAGAGCATTTGACAGTGAAGACTGAGGTAAAGAAGTCATTAAGAACCTCAGATTCTCCAAATCCAGGGTAGCCAGTTCTTCTGATAGCTTCCTGTGAGGGCCCACTTTGTCCCTAGTCTGTCTTTTATTTGCAATGTAATACTTGCATATAAATCAAATACTGCATATAAACCAAAAGCAAATCTGAGAGAAAAGTTCAGTGAATGATTTGCTATTTTATGTCTTTGTGTGAATTCCCAAACCCTAGGTACAGAGAATGAGACGTCTCATACTTCACAGCTTCTGAAGTTCTAGGACATGACTTCCTTCCATGGAAGCTGATGCATTGCACAGAAAATAGGTCAGCTGAATCGCCTCTAGCAATTGGCTATAACACAGGATCAGACAACTGTAATCGTATGAGAACATTTCCATTGGAAATGAATCTTAGTGTTAGGGTCCAATTCTCAGAAATACTTTCACCTCTAGCTTGCAAATGCTTATCATTCACAGAAACAGGAAGGACATTAAATCAAATCTTCGGACTAGCATCCACTTCTCACTGGGAAAACTTTCTTTCTCTCCTTTATACTGCATATTGAGAACTGCTGTACTAATCTAATTATTCTACCTGGAAATTACGATACTACCAAATCTAATGAATCAAGAAGATACATAATTTCTATAATGTCTGATTTACTTTAAAAAAGATTACATTTATTCCATGATTTGCTTACTCTGACAGACATATTATGGGCTCCCCCAACAATATCAAAAATTGAATGCTTCCAGGCTAACTGGAAAGGAAATATTTTCAGTGCACTGAGTTGTTATTAAGATGAGAGGAAACAAGAAGGAAGAAAAATGTAATCTGTGACCAAGGGAAAAGAAAAACTTAATGTGCAAGCTGTATGTAAAGAGAATGATTGTTGGCATTGTGCAAAACTAAGACATAAAGCAGAAAACTAAGTGGATTTGAGCAAACAAACTTAGAACGCCAAGTCAGAGAACATCTCTGACCTAGTATTTATGCCTTTCCTTGAAGATTGTATGTCTCAAACTTTTTATCTTACCAGTGTGATAAGTGCATGATGTACCTGTATGGAACTTCTCTGAACATGAAGTTCACACAAATCTCCCATTGCCCTTTTTCTTTGCACTTCATAATGAAAATATATTTTCTGCTCTATTCCCTTGATAAGCTTAATTTGAAGAAAGTACAAGTTTTTCACAGTTTTACATTGTGGCTTTCTGTAATGACTCCTGGCTTTTTACTATTAAAATGCAAAATTACGTTCCAAAAGTCTTCTGTCAAGATGTCCAACACCATAGTTTGCTGCTTCACACCTACAGTGCGCTGCATGCAAACACTGTGTATCCAGGAATACAGGGATGGATTTGGAGTTCACATCAATGTCTTCTGAAGTTCGTACCATTAATGTCATATTCACTTTTGTCCTGATATTCACATGTCCGATGTCATGCACAGGGAAAAGGGGAAGAGCACACCCTAGAAAATGACCACAAAATTTCAGACACTGACAATGTTGAAAATTCCAGGTGATTAGCCACCTCTGGGATCAGTTCTGCCACAGACAGTTTAAATCTGGCTTGGTCGTGTCTACCTAACACTGAAGGGTAGAGCTACTCGATGAAATCTCTCTGCCTTTCACAACAAGTCTCCTAATAATTATTTTTAAGATCTCACAGTTTGAGTGCCTGTAGAGTCTAAGAATTGTCTACTCTAGTTAATGTTCAGTAGCCTGGTGACACAACGTAAATGCTACATGCATTGAATGACTATCAAGGAAGGGTAATTGCAGCACTGTACATGAGTGCCTTTGGTAAAGAGGCACAGCACCTGTTCATGCAAAGAAATGCAATCTGTTTTCCTCCAGTTTAAGGTTAAATTGTGCAAGTGCTAATTTAAGGAAAAGTATGTGAGAATGGGAATCCCTGCAGAGGTGGAGGGATACAGATCCTACTGGTACGATATCAACCTTCTCACAAGGGCCTCCAGGAACAGTTCACACTATCTGTTTTTATTATCAACTGCAATGAAGCTAATAGCTTTCATTTGGGTCATTTTGACAGTGGGTGGAAGGCCTAAACTCTGTGATATTCAGCCTGCAGTATCTGCTGGAACAGCTTTTTCACACTCTTTGCTTAAATCTCTATTGCAATTAAACTTCACTTTCCCACAGTAATGGGCCTCCAACTGCGAATACAGCAATTCACATCTCTTTGCATATTGCAGTGCAAAGGAAGATTTGCGTGAGAAAGAATCTGTTCATGTACATGCTAACTAAACACAACTTGTAAAAAAAAGCAGAGGACTCTTGAAAGAAGCGATTATTTGCTGTTCTCTGACCAAGGTATTTGCCTGGGGTTTTGTGTTTTTATTTATTTATTTTTTTAACAGAAGAGCTGAAAAAGATGATGTCAGTGGGTTTTATCCCTATTTTTTGTTTATTTTTAGAAGTGGACCAACTGTGACCTAAATTCTACAAGACAGAAGTGCACATAAGCACATTGTTAAATATCAGAATCTGAGTTCAGCTAATTTCAGCAGAACTGTACACATACATCTTCTTTAAAAGCAGACTACAAAAAACTAATTTATCAGTACAGTTAAAATTAACAGTAAAGTCTAATATTTACAACAGACAGTGAAGTCAATCTTTTAACTTCTTTGTCTTCATATGTGGGTATTATGGATATAGCATTATAATTCAGCCACAGACTGTCAAAGGCAAAAAAGAAAACAGCACTTTTAAGTCAGCATTAGTTTTATATACTTTCATTGAAGTGCAGTTGGAATCTGCATGGAACAGTCTTCACACTGGGCATGTGCAGACCTTGCTGTCTCCTGTATTTAAGTGGAAGCTGCTGCTGCTGCCCTTTGCTAAGTAAACTAAAGATGGAGTGAAGCGATCCGAAGCTCTAGTGGGAAACTCTGCACTGGACCTCACATTATTCCAGCGAATCTAACAATCTGCTTTACGTGCACATAAAAAGGTAAATCGGCTGACTAAATTCAGAGGAGAGCTTTTCTTTCTTTCCTCATGTGAATAGTCAGCCCATTCAAAGGGAGATCTCCTGTCCCTCTGAGGACCCCAGCTGCACCAAAATTGTGAAGTGCTTCAACACCTGGAATGACTTGGAAGCCAATGCCTACACACTGACGGACCTGCCATTTAAAGCCCCAACAGTAAGTGTTTTCTGTCACTAAAAGCTGTAGCAAGTAGTTCTGCTGGCAAAGCTGGCATTTGTAGAACTGTAAATGGACATTTAAGGTGCATGTACACATTTGTTGCTGTAATTTAATAATGAACAACATAATGAAAACTTTAAAATCTTCTTTTCATTCCTTTAACTACTTATTTACCACAAAAAGGACTGTAGAAGTAGGGTTTTTCAGCAGAGTTACATAGGCAGAAGATAGGAAGGAAGGGCTAATGGCAAAGCACACCAAATACATTGCAAACTGTCAAAACAACAGGTTCTTGGGCATTAAACAGCTGTTTAGTAGTTAAACACAATGCTCTGATGTGTTACTATTCAAGATGGAAATCCCCCTGATTTCTGTAACAGTCTGTAAGTGCAATGGAGTGTAAATGTTAAAGAGTCGTTATCTGCAGTTACCTGAGATCTGTTCAGAAGGCTTTCAGGTAAGTTCTATCAAAGCTCTTTCTCAGCTGTTAAGTACTAAACAGAAGGAAAATTTCCTTAGAGGTGTGAAGGTGAGACTCTACTGTGATGACATTTCAGGATCAAATTCCTTTCAGCTGGCTAAAAATTTTCTCCATTCCCACCCACAAGCCCAAACCAAAGAAGTCAGAAGTCCTCTTCCTGTTGCATCTCTCAGTCTACTATTAGAACTAAACAGTGTTGTTCACCTGCTGTTTACACAGAAGTCTGTTTAAAAGTAAAGAATAAAATGCTTTAAACAAGCTAATTTAAAAAGTTTTCCAAATCTGAAATTCAACTTAAATTCTTGATGTGGTCACACCAGGTATTTTGGCATGGCACACATAACACAGTAGACACTTTAAAACTGTGTTTAAGTTTCAACACAAACACTCCAGAAGGTTTTATACATATAGGATGTTGGATTGAGTTTTTAAATTTAAGCCTAATTTATAATGAAGGATGAGTAAATATTTTAGTATTTGCATAGTAAAAATGCAGTCTGATTATTTATTTTTTAATAAAAACTGGACTTGTGCAGTATCTTACAGAAAGATAAACAGAGAAGTGTCCTGAGCCAAGGCGCTTACAAACTAAATTAGATGGATAACACATGAAAGAGGATAGCAGAACACAGCAGGCAGGGATAACAGGGACTGGAGAGCACATGGAAAAACAGAAAAGGATTCTGGGGACAGAGTGATTTACATCAGAAAATCATAAATGGATTTTTTCCTTATTCCACTGAAAAAAACATAGTTAGCTGTCTGTTTCTTCCCTCTAGGCCAAGTGTGTGTATTTTCAAAGTTCTGCATTTTAATTTGACACAAAGACTGGTTTAAGAGAATTTCAGTACTGAAAGAAATAAATGCTGCTTGTGGTTGACATTAAATCTGGAAGATAGGATACAAAATCTGCTATCCAAATTGCTCAACAGGAAAAGCATCATCTATGGCAAGTCCTGCTGTCTACTGCAAAGAGGGCTTAGCAGTTGGCATCACCCTGCTGAAACAGTAATTGAGGTGGGATTACATTCCTCTTTGTGCTGCCTGTCATCACAAAGCAAGTGCCTACCGAGGCAAGCTCAGAAATCAGGGCAACGAATTGTAAAGAAAAATAAGCGTTACCAGTTTTATGAAGTCCCTTTTAGGTAGGCAGTACCAACACTGCACCTAGAAACCCTAGGAAATTACAGTATTTCTATTCTGAGATTTTTTCTAAACTGTATGATTTGCTTGTAATGTAAAAAGCCTAATGCTACCATTGGTTGTAGAAGTCCTACTGTGTAGATAAGCCACTTCATTACCTGTATTTGTAGGAAAATTAAGAACAATGAAACTTGATAGATTGCCAAAATCAATGTTCATGACTGTCAAAGCTTGCTATGTTTTGGAACTGGGCTCTGTTCCATTGAAACTTTCAATCTGCAAAACCAATGCCTAGAGCTTGAAGACAGATGAAGTCACAAAAGCAGTGACATAACAGTCCTTGTGCCCCTTTCCTTGTGTTGTGTTACACGAAATTAGATGCAATCCATCCAATGTCCAGGCAGAGGTAGCTGAAAAATGTCCTTGTCCTAGTCTTTTGTGTTCCTGGCTTTTGAGACAATGTCACATACACAAAAATAAAAATTGATTAATGAGTCAGAATGAGCATTGAAGTATGTTCAAATCCCCAAATGACATTATGAGGATTTCTGCTTTCCCTGTAAGTATAAACTAAACCTTGCTTTATACTCCTGCCACTGGGAGAACGTGAGGATTGGGCTATATCAAACATGGTTTTATGTTCAGTACAAGTATTTACATTCATGGCCTTGCTCCTACCATCAACACTGTTAGCTTTAGTGGACAGTTAGTTAAGTGATATGACCTTTTTCTTACTTTGAAAACAGGGGTTTTTTTTCTGCAGTAATAGTTGAACTGCATTGTTTGTGTGTTGTCCTTTCAAAAATGGCATGTTCTCTGGTTGAAGTCATTCTAAGCTGGTTTAGTTTTTTTGTTTGTGTTGGTTTGTTGTGTTTTGGTTGTTTTTTTTTTTTTGTTTTTTTTTTTTTGGGGAGGGGTTTTATTGAATTACAAAATAACTATTTAAAGAGTCATCTCTTTATGAAAATGTGTATAATAAACAGATTCCTAAGACAGAATAGATGCAGGTGTCAAATATTCCTGGGGTTTATATCTGATCTAGAATTCCTTCTAACCTGGGCAAATCACTTAGGAATCACTCTTTTGTCCTGGACTGCAAAGGAATTCCTTTAGCCTTTTAACTGTGTTCAGACCAGTGTCTTGCAGGGGTTTAACAAACTTCATGGTGAAATGCAAGTTCTGCCCTACAATGATGTTCTCTGTGGCTGATTCATTTTTAGTCCTTTCTCTGTGTCCTGGGTTCAATGCTTAAGCCACAACACTCTGCTTGCACCAAGCCTTAGCAGAAATGACAGTGCACTGTTCTCTTCCTGAAGAAGCAGGCTGCTCCTCAAACTGTCCCCCCAGAAAGAATTCTGCTTCCCTTGCTGGGGCAACAGGCCATAGATATAGAATGAAGCTCAATGTTGTGCTGCAGCCTCCACAGACAAGCCCAGAACAGAAAGGACTTAGACCCATTTATCTACCAAACACTTCCTCTTCTCCATACTCCCCAAAAGCGTCTTCAATTTGTAAGTCTCAGTCAAGTTTACTGAATGGTAACTGAAAACATGGTCAGTTCCAGTTTAGCTGTTTTGTTGCAGGCAGTAGACAAGCATTTCCTTAGGGAGAACAGTGAATATTTTAAGAAAGTAGATTGCATTAGACCTAGCTGTTTCCCTCTATTCTAGTGTTTTCACAAAGATTTACTTAAAACTGCTAGAAGGAAATACACTAATGTAGGGCAACTTCATAACTTTGTAACTTCTTGCCACTAACTCTACTGAGGCAAATGATGAGTAGGATTTAGAAAAGGATTAAACTTATATCTGGAGAATAAAAATATCCTCCTTTAAGATTATCCTTTCAAATGGACAGTAAGCCTGGTTTAGGGTACAAAGACTCTATACTTAAAATTAAATTCCCACATCACTGTTCACTATGCATGTTTTGAAGCTCTGTGAAACACCCAGTTGTGGCTAAAGGCAGGCTAGTGTTTTGTCAGGAATGGTGCTCTGAATCAGTGTGGCATTTCCCAAGTTGCTGATGACACCAAAATTATTCATCTGATTATGCAAAACTATGGTGTAAATAAGTAATAAATTATATGCCTATTGGAGATTAAGAACACAAATTCTTTTACAGTTCTAGCGAAAGGCCATTTTTCACATACTCAATATTATTAACCTTGCTTTTAAGGTTGACTAAAATGCTGTCTTTGTCTACGATACATTTTCCAACTGACTCTCAGTACTTACTGTAAGGAAATTTTGTTACATTACAGTTACTACCTTGATGTCCTCTACAGCTTCTATGACCATTTTGTGCTTGCTTGAGAAATGTGCAATTTTTATATTGACTCTCACGAAATTGGTGCTTCCCAATGAATTCCGACCCAAGCCACCCACAGCACAGCTGGTCTGTGGGTATACTGGCACCAAGTGGTCTAGATCCTCAGGTGCAAGTATCTTATTGACTCAGGAAAGCTGTGGTCCATTTCTCCAACAACTGGAAAATGTCCAACCTCTTAGTTTCAAATTCAGTTTCTTTGTGCATTTGGTGATGTTTTGAACCATGTAACATTAAATAAACTGTGTTCTCATATCGCTTGGAACAGGAATAACAAAGTGCTGGTTTTGCCTGGGTTTTTTTTCTTATCTTCATTAGAAGGTGATTCTAGAAAGAATTCTGAATAGAAAAAAATGCAAGGCAACAATGCTGTGTATTATCAATGCAATTGGAATACTTGTTCAGAGTATTCTCAAAGGACAATTGCTACAGTGGAGATTGCAACAGTGGGGTTTTATTCTCCCCTGTCAACCAAATATTCATACCATGGGGTGAAAACAAAAGACAGAGGCTAAATAAGGCCCATCTGCTGGAGAAGCTGAATAGAGAAAAGCTTTGGGAATTGTCTGATTTCTTGATTATCCTGCTGACCTGATTTCTTCAAGCACTATCTTTTTCTCCTTGTCCTTTAGTTTGAAGTACAATTCCTGTAGAAGATCTGCAACTAAGAGTGATATAGGCATGTGTTTTCATTTTCTAGTAAGGAAGCAGTATGCATGCAACTTAGTGATGAACTTGGTCAGGTCTTATTTAAAGCCTTGTCAGTCAACCAGTACCTTCCTTTGCCTTAAAGAAACTTTGAATCAGCTCTGTATTTCCAACAAAACCACTGAAATTACTTTTTTTAATAAATTACTTTTCCCTCTTACAGAATAGTCAGAATTGGACTCTGTGATAAAAATCCCAGGCCAACAGGAAGTCCACAGTAAAATATGAATTTATTCCTCTTTCCTCCCATGTATTTAGTATTACTTATAGTCTATCACGGCTCCACTAAGTTCTTCCTTTATTTTTTTCACACTTGACATTTTTGTTGATTCTGAACTTGTTTTATTCCTGAGCAAGTAATTTTAAAGTCTTCTACTGTCCCTTAAATAACCTTTTTTTCTCTTGTGATTTCTTTGTGTATTTATATTTACCTTTTAAATTTTTCCTTGTCCTTAGCTCTCCATAAATTCAATTGAAATTAAAACCACTTTAATCTGTTTTTTGTAGCCAAAACAAGCTCCTTTAGTTGCTTCATTTCTGCTACCTTGATCCAGTTCTGCTTAAATGGATAGCAACAACAAAAAACATCAGAAATCTCCATTCCATTAGTAATCATCATAAACTCTCTTTAGAACAGCAGTTAAAATATGTTTGAGTCACAAGCCTAAGGAAAAAAAAAAACAAACCCCCCAAAAAATAAAGCCAAAACAAACCAAGGAACACCCAATCTCATTTATCTGAAACACTTTTATCTCAGACTCTCCCTCTCCACTTGCTATTAGTGTGGGATTTTTTTGGGTTATTTTACTGGCAGTGTGGAAAGCACAGCAATTTCTAACTAGGCAAGATGCCCACTGTTGTTGATGATGTGATGCCAACTTACAATTTGGTACAGGAACCTGAACAACAAATGCCATGATACTGTTATTCAGTTAGTATATCAACTTCAACCTTTTGCTTCAATTACAGTAACAGCCATATCCACATCTTCTTTCTCTAAGATCAGGGTATTGGTCCGGCATTTTATTGCTGCTAATGCAGAGACCCAGGGAGTGCTTTCTAGTTGTTGAGGATTGATGTGGGCAAATCTTCAGCATACAAGCAAAGACAACCTCTTCCAGAATTCCAAACAGTCCTGGGGTTCACCTCCTGCTATTGCCACCCTTGTTTCAAATATACACTCTCATAACTTCTGCTCAATCTCACAGATGTATTCAGAAGTAATGTCTGCCTCTATTGTCTGAAAATAACCATTTCCTTTGATAACTGGGGTATTGTCAAAGGCATTTCTGAGTTGCACTCTGACTGCAAATACCAACTACTGTATAAACAACTGCAGCATAAACGGAGAACTTCATGTCTACCCATGTGCACTTTCCTACCAGCAACCTTCCTTTTCCTGGGAAGGAATGACTGCACATGACAGCTGTACCACCACCTGCCAGTGTTTTCAATTCAAAAGAACATATACAGCCTCATAGCACAATTTAAGCTAGATAAAGGCACAGACCTTGATACAGGCAATTCACTTGTCCTGGATCCCAGGCCACAGCCAAGTTGACAGTGTTCATAGGAGGGAGGCTATGAATGATTCAAAATATTTCCCATGCATTTCTCAATCCTTGTGTGATTCTTGTAGCTCAGTAGCTGAGGAATGCCATGGTTGCATCTTGCACACTTGAGCTATGAGCAGTGGCACTGGCATGCCATTCCATAGTGACTGCCACCCTTGATGAGGTAAGCCTGGCTACAAAGAACAGACAGGATCTGTCCATGCAGATAAGTGAGGACAGGACTTGATATTTGTCATGACTCCATCAGGTGGTTGGAGCCGATTCCAAGACTCATTGAGTGCAGTGGCAGTTGCACAGAAGTGAGCGTTTAAGTCTCCCTGCCTGACCTTATGGCAAAAGGCAGCATAACAGTGATGGTTTGGACAGCTGTTCTCTCCTCTTCAAGGTCTATCAGGTCATCCTGCTTCCTGGATGCAGCCTTACTGTTTGCTTCATTACTAATCTGGGGTCATTCACTTAAAATGTGTTCATGGCTCCTGATATGTAACCAAAAAATGTTTTTAAATTATTGTTTAAAATGCTGTAGTCTTCAGAATTGGCTACTGAATTTTGCTGTGAGTTATTAGTTGATTAAGACACATATGTTTTCATCAAGTGATTTGTCACATACTTTACAGACAGCAAAATATCTTAATTCAGTGTAGAGTGAAAATAGAACTGGTATGGAAACCATGCATAAGGTATAAAGGATTTGTGGTTTAGTTTTTTTGATCCTTAATTAGTTTCCAAGGAACTCTTGCTGAATGCTGCCAGGCTTTTGGTAACTGAGTCTTGAGGGCAGCTCACAATTCAGTGTTATTCAGCAGGAGAAATGAAATAGCCATACTACTAAAGAAATAAATGCATATTCATCCACAGAAGCTCATTTCTAGTTAGAGAAGTCTAGCCAGTGATGTCAGACTTCACAGGTACAGAAACTTTCCTGAAATGAAAACTACAGAAAACTTACTTGTTTAGCACTGCATTACTTGATGTCAGATGCAATGAAAAGGGTCCTCTCTTCTCTCTTTTCAGTTCCCTATATCCATATCTTTCTATTGGGAGATAATTGATTGCCTTTCTTCATCAAAATTCTAAACCAACAGTAAAAATACAAAGAGCCCTTTGACCTTTGCACTGCTGATGGCATATTTGTCTCCTGAAGATGATCAACAGTAAATGTGATTTAAAAGCAATTAGCTTTTTTTTTTTTTGCTTGCTGCTTTTTGCATTCTTGACCATTTTCTCCTCTCGAGAAGCACATGTCAGTTTACTCAGTAAAGTCTGATATACCTGTAACCTCTTGCTTACTCCACAGAAGATGACAGTGCAAGATGTGCCTGGTGCCTTTCCTACAGTGGATGTCCCAGACCATGCCCACTATACAATTGGAGTAGTTGTTCTTATTGTGGGAATCACAGGAACTCTGGGTAATTTCCTGGTCTTCTATGTTTTCTGCAGGTATCTGTCTTTCTGATTTTTTTAAAAATACTCAGATTTATGAACATTAACAGTACCTTGACTGTGCTCTATAAATGCAGCACAGTCAATGTACCATTACACTACTATCCAGAAATAGTAAAATGCACCAAGAGACATTGCTGTAGGAAAAAAAAATGAAAACCTGCCATTTCACTCTGACTCCCTCCCATTAACCATAGCCACAGGAAAACTCTTGGTAAAACTGCAAAGAATCACCCAGATATGTCAAGCAATAGAAAAGCAGCCAAAGCAGAAACCACCTAGTGATTTTTTTTCTTTCTTCTATTGGCTGATTTATGTCTGCACTGGACTGATGGGATGTTTTGCACCTGTGTCTCCCACATATCTTCTCTATTTTAGAAGTGCTGCTTACTACTCAGTTTCTTTTCCCACTCTGTTCCTTACTGTCATGTCTCTTGTTTTCACATTTTCTAACACTTGGCTTATTGCCTTTCAACTAAAGCCACATTCCAACTTTTACATCTGAAAGAAACTGGATCTCTGACAATGATGTGATACTTTCACCATTCCTGTTCTGCCATCCTGTTTCTGTTTTGTCACACTTGGGCAGAGCATTGGCACGATGTCCAGGCCAGTGAGCTTCTGCTTCATCATTTATTTTTGGGAACAAATGTAATAAACTAAAATAACAGCAATTATATGATAATTTGGCTGTGTTAACTTGAATCACTGGAGTGTGGGTGAAAGTAGGCTGGGTGTGAAGCCTATATTTTTGTGATGCATTAAATGACAGGTTTCAGTATGTGCATTCATAGTAGATACCAACACTTCAGTGTGAACGATACGGCCTTAAAAACAGAATAGGTGTTGGCATGCAGACCATATATGTGAGGATGAAGTACTTGAGCTGCTTAGCTCTTTGGCTGGTCCTATACAGGAAATGCAGTTATGGTAGTCGCAGTTCCTCTGAAGGACATGTATTTTAATTTGAAGATGTTACAAAGACAGAAAGGGATATTGATTGCAAAGTAATAAATACATCAGAAGTTTGAAGAACACATCAGATGCCTACAAAGCAGTCTCAAGTAATGGCAAGCTGTAAGACAACCAGCTGCCTGAAACAGAAATATATTCAGTAACTTTGCAGACTACTGAAAACATACAAGCAGCCCATAAGCATCTATTAATAATAACTCCTTGCTCCTAAATTGCAAATAGGTTACAGTAGCCCTATCAATTGATTCTGGATCATTGCAAATAACTCAACATTTATGCTGGTATTTTTCAATTGTATCTCAGATTGAAAATTAAAGAAAGGAGCTAAAATGTTACACAGAGACCACAAACTGAGGAGCTCTCAGTTGACCTCTTATGTGCACCCTTTACAACACCACACTACAATACTGTGAATAACATATACAGGCAGGAAACACTGAAGGATGGCTATTGATCTGTTTAAAGTCAGTGTCTGGGCAGTGAAATGAGTATCACAGAGAGGAATGGATGTAAAACAAAATGCTTGATGTGGTACATGTGAGTTTGCTTAATCCCTGTATTTGTCATTGCTGGTTTTATCAGTAGTGGGAAATGCACTTCCCTCCCCCTACTTAAAATGACCTATATCCAGAAATCCATAGAGTACATCACTTTAATTTCCTGTTAATCATGGACATGCAGTGCACTGGGTCAGAATATTTAAAGAACAATACACTTTATCCCTGTCACTGAGCTGTGAATCCTCTAAAGTGCACAGGTGTATAAAGGTATAAAACAGCCCTGGTTATGTTCTTTTGTGAAGAAAATGAGAAGCACTCTGCTCTAGCTTACTGCATAGACTGTGCTTTGGTATTTGTGAAGCTGACAAAGCTCACAGGAAAAAGCAACAATATAATTAACAGTGCAACAGTGTTTAGCAATATTTCTTCTGCTCTCTTTAGGAGTAGGAGCCTTCAGACTCCAGCCAACATATTCATCATCAATCTAGCTATTAGTGATTTCCTGATGTCCATTACACAGTCTCCAGTTTTTTTCACCAACAGCCTCTACAAACGTTGGATTTTTGGTGAGAAAGGTTTGTATATATTCTTTATAAGATTATCACTAAGTATGTTCTTATCATAGTGGCAGTTAAACTATTATTTCCTTATCCTCAGGTGCCCTTGAAATGTTGAGAACATTTTTAAACATTATTTCAGTGTTGACACAAATGTTTCTTTGAACATTTCTGCATGTGTGCAATAAATACAGTCCCACCAGGGAGAGGAAAATTACATACATGAAGTAGATACAAGGGTGACATTGGCAATGTAAGGCACAGGACTGGTCTTCTTGCCAGAGTTCTTCCCCAGTTATGTCATACCTTAGCTCCGAAGTTACAAGCAACACCATCCCATAACACACCAGCTTAAAAGCTCTTCTAAATAACTTGCTCTGGGATTTGCGCTTGGCAAAGTGAGGCAAGAAAGCTTGTCAAAAGTGAGTTTTAACAACAGAAATATTAACAGAACATTTCCTGTACAGAAATACGTGGAATGAAGGTGCCTTCATTCTTGCTTCTTGAACAGGTATCAACAGACAAGAAGGTCAGAGAGGTAATGTTGCTATTTTGATATCTGATGACCAAAAGCACAGGTTTTTTTAGTTCCACAAAGGGTTCAAGTATACATGTTAAAATGAAAATACAAACCACTGCTTTTAATCACTAGGCTGTTTCAATAATTAAAGTAATTCATTAATGTATACATAGTCTGCATATTTACTTCAGCAGAATCACTCATTAATATATTCATAGTCTGCATATTTACTTCAGCTATGCTGACCTTGAAATGTAAATGGTTCTATATCAAAGTGGCTATAACCCACTGTTAAAAAAAAATCCATTAACTCCAGTAGAACTGGAGTTAAACAAGCTACTAATGGACTGTTAAAATTATCCCACTAGAAACATCAGAAATCAGTGAGTGAAAACATGTTAAGTGTCACTGTCCCCAGCAATTCAAGCAAACAAAATCTTTGAAGTTTATCTCCACAAATAATATAATTGGCAAGATAGACAGCAGCTTTGAGACAGCATTCCAACTGCAGGAAAAGTTAATTTCCATTGCTTTACAAATTCCAGAAGACATTTGTTCACAAGAAACACAGTCTTGAACTATCCCCAAAATTAATTAGCATGGTAGATTAATTTCACTGCTACTTCTGTCATCTTCATTGAAAGGCTGTGAGCTGTATGCCTTCTGCGGAGCTCTTTTTGGCATTACATCTATGATCACTTTGATTGTGATTGCCTTGGACAGATATTTTGCCATCACAAAACCTCTGGCTTCTGTTGGAGCGATGTCTAAGAAGGCGGCCCTAATAATCCTGGTAGGAGTCTGGCTGTACTCTTTGGCTTGGAGCCTCCCACCCTTCTTTGGATGGAGTAAGTTATATGGAATAAAAGTTTTTTTTTCCTCATAGCACTGGATTAAAGACCAGTTACAGGTATAGAAGAGGGTTAATGTTTGCATATTAGGTTGAATAAATAGATTTGAAGAAAACTGATAAAATATGTATTGGCACTAAAGGTCTCTAATCAAAGGGGGGGGGGGAAGTGTATTGCAGCATATTATATGACAATGGCACTCTTCCTTATGCTCTTTCTTTACTGAATAAAGAACAGTAGATAAAATCAGTTCCAAAATTGGCCTTGGCAGGATGCAGCCACCTATTTTCCCATACCTATTTCCACTGAACCAAATCTAATGAAATATAAGTGAAATAATTCACATAAAAGAGGAATACAATCTGAGTATTTTTTGCAAGTACATCTTCAGTAAGTCTTGACTATATTCTAGATGGGCAGATTGCACTAGGTTTTGGTTCCATTCTCCACTCAGCCATTGGTATCTTCACTACAGCTTCCAATATGGATGTCATTTAGTAACTAATTTGTTTTTTTAAATGTGAATCTTATGCCTGCAAACTGGAACACAAATGCAGCATCTTGATCCTTGCAACTTGTAACAAATAAAGTTTCTGTTATTCTTCCTTATTTTAATCCATCTCTCTACCGTTATTTGTTTCCTATGAATCATCCATTTCAGTCAGCAAGTTAGAATGAACTCATCATTCAAACCTCTAGCCCATTATTCCAGAAGAGAATGTGTCAGCTCAGCTGAAGTGAGAACACAGCAATTTTTGACCTTCCCAAAAGGATGCTGCAACCAACTCAGCTACTGAGTAGTATTTCAGTACAATTTTGTTATTGTCTTGTTATTGTCATTCTGGTCAGCCATAAACATTAAGTATGTTTAAGCAGGCAAACTGCAGTACTGGGAGAAGCAGCCTTTAGTTGAATGAGTAACTATTAGAATGACAAAATGATAATGTAGCCTTAGATTCTAGATTCTTAATTGGAGAAGGTTGCTTGAAGGGTGTTGTTATCGTGTAATTAGATTCTAATAGCGCCCACAGTACTAACTCTTATACTTCAATTAGATGTATCTGAGCACATCTGGTGCAACACTTTTAACAGTTCAACAGAAAATATTACAGAAAACAGTGAAAATTAAAATATAAAGTTAAGAAGACACTGCTGATGACAACTGTTCTACTTAAGAGTTTGACACAGTTCATTTAAGTAGATTCTATTTTACATCAGCCAAAAATATTATGTATGTATGATGTTTTTAATTTGTACTGAACTATACCTCATGACAAAATTACTTTGATCTGCACAATAAATCGTTTTTCTTTGCACAGTAAATTTCTCTTGGTTGCACAATCTTAAAAAAGTGGTTGCTGCAGCAATCAGTTTATTTTCACTCCTTGGGAATACAGCAACTTGACAGGAAAGGGGGCTATTTAAAAACAATGCAGGTCCGATCCAAGATCCACTGAAGTATTTGGAGAGATGCCCTTTGACTATGTTGAGCTTTAAACAATATTCAAGAACCGAAATGCTGCTCCCTCTCCCTGCTGCCTCCCCCAGCAGGCCTGGTTGCTGCACCATGGCCCTTAGCTGTCTGGGCTGCTTCTGCCTCCTGCTACTCTGCCTTTGTGGGAAGGCTGCCACCATGAGGGACGCCTCCAAGATCCTGGGGATGTCGTGCAGAACCTCCATCAAGGACATCAAGAAGGCCTACCAGAAACTGGTGCTGCAGCTCCATCCTGACAAGAACCATGACAACTCCTGGACACGAAAGTTCCAGGACCTGGGGGCTTGTCTATAAGGTGCTGTCAGATGAGGAGAAGAGGGAGCAGTATAACGCATATCATGAGTACTGAAGAACAGGCACCAGAGCTCCCATGGAAACATCTCACACTTCTTTGGGGACTTCTGATTCATGTTTGGAGGTAACCCTTACCAACAAGACAGGAACATTCTCCAAGGAACAGACATCATTGTGAACCTAGAGCTACACTTGAAAAGGTATATTCAGAAAACTTCATAGAAGTTGTCAGGAACAAGCCAGTGGCAAGACAGGCACCTGTCAAATGGAAATTAAATTGCCAGCAGAGGATGAGGACCACCCAGTTGGGTCCTGGATGTTTTCAGATGACTTATGAACTTCTTTGTGACGAATGTCCAAATGTCAAGCTTGTGAATGAGGAGTGAACACTGAAAATAGAGATAGAGCCAGGCATGGGGGGTGATCAGGAATATTCTTTCATTGGTGAAGGAGAACAAAAAACTCACTGGAGAGGAGAGAGAAGGACTCATTGCAGTAATGAAGTCTGCTTGTACACCTGGTTCATTTTCACCATGGGAAACACCTCAGGCACTGCAAGTACTACAGGCAGTCTTTGTTTTCCTGCTTGTTCCCTTAACTGCAAAACAAAGTTCACCCATGTGTTTATAATTCTTTAATTAAAAAAAAAAAAAATCAAAACAGAAGTGCCATGAGGATTATAAGGGTGCTGGATCATCTCCCATACAAAGAGAGGCTAGCAAAGTTGGGTCTGTTCAGCTTGGATCTCATAGCAGCCTTCCAATATCTGAAGGGGGCCTACAAGGATGATGGAGAGAGACTCCTCATCAGGGACTATAGCAACATGACAAGGGGCAATGTGTTCAAGCTTAAACAAGGGAGATTTAGGTTAGATATAAAGAAGAAGTTCTTTACTGTGAGGGTGGTGAAGCACTGGAACAGGCTGCCCGAGAAAGCTGTGAAGCTCCATCCCTGCAAGCGTTCAAGTCCAGGCTGGACAGAGCCTTGGGTGACAAGATTTAGTGCAAGTTGTCCCTGCCCAGGGCAAGGGAGTTGGAACTATATCATCTTAAGGTCCTTGCCAACCCCAACCATTCTATGATTCTACGAAACAAAATTATTCAGCTTTCTGATCTGAAGCCTTAGACTTCTAAACACAAATACAACAGGGCAACAGAGTAAAAGAAAACAAAAGAAGTGCTTTGAACAAAGAATTGTGTATCCTTTAAAACTCTTTTCCCCTTTATGAGAATGGGACAAAATACCATGCTATTCTGAGTTTCTTCCTCTTAGTTCTGTATGCAGAGGAAGAATCACATCATGGCTTATGCATTTTCTTGTCTTTCTAGGTGCGTATGTACCTGAGGGTATGATGACTTCCTGTTCCTGGGACTACATGACTTTGACACCATCAGTCCGTGCATACACAATGCTGCTTTTCTGCTTTGTCTTTTTCATTCCTTTGATTGCTATCATATACAGCTATGTCTTTATATTTGAGGCTATCAAGAAGGCCAACAAGTAAGTAGACAACAGCTTTAAGTTTTTATCCTTCCATTTCATTGCCTGCTTATTTTCTTGAAACAAAGTCTAAGAAAAGAAAATTGGGAAGATTTTCACTTTTAACTTGTATGCATGACTCAGAAAGGAAACCAAACAAGAATTCTGTCAACAGTCAATATGGTAAGAAGCATGATGCTTAGAAGGGCCATTCCTGAATTTAAGCCAGAGCTGTTCAGTATAATTGGCTACTGCTGCAGGAAATGGTATGAGAAGCAGAATTGAAATCTGAAGGATAAGAAAGAATCACAGAAATGAACCAACTAAAAGAAATACTAGAAGAATATCAGACACCTAACAACAGTGTATCAACAACTGTTCTACAAAAATTAGGTTTGACAAAGGGTGAAAAGAGGTAAACCATTTAATTAAAGGCCTTTGAAAGCAAAGCTATTCTTATAAAAATAAAGGTCAATGTCTGTCACTACATTTGTAATCTGTAGGTATCTGTCCTGTAGATATCAGCATATCCAGTCACACAGCTCAGAAGCACAAAGTGAGACTAAGGTAGCAAAATCAGACCTATAGAAGCAAAGACTTCTCTAACAATATTTAACACAGCATTGTTCAATGCTTGAACACCCAATTTATATGGAAATTCTTCTGGTATGGGACTATTTTCTTTACTGAAGCACGTATGAATTTGCCACTGATTAGTGCAATGAAAGTGCAATGAAAGGACTTGTCATGCATATACATTAACACACATTAGAAGTGCATGACACTTAGCATAAACTAGCATAAGAGTACTTGTTGCCACGCTTTATGAAGCCATTTACTCAATTCCCTACCTCCTTTTTCTTGGTGTTATATGTTTACTTCCCCTAGGTCTATTCAAAATTTTGGATGCAAACATGGAAATAAAGAGTTCCAGAAACAGTATCAGAGGATGAAAAATGAGTGGAAGATGGCCAAAATTGCACTGATTGTCATCTTGCTTTATGTCATTTCCTGGTCACCATACTCTGTTGTTGCTCTGGTAGCTTTTGCTGGGTAATTATGAATGTATCAACAAAGGAATATTCAGTGAAAGCAAAAGGTGCAAAAGTGTAGAAAACAGATGAAAGTCAAAACTACTTGTCAATTTTAATGCCTAAAGTGCAGCCAAAACATTCACATATTTAGGAGTGACATTTAACAAATGAGGCATATGCTAACTCTGCTTTTTTTCTTAGTTTGACTTAGAAAGAAAGTTATGAAAAAAAAGGAAGATTGTTACTGGCAACATAACATCACTGCACTGATGACTCCTGAATGCAGATTCTCTGCACTAGGATATTTGAAACATCTGAAATTTATTTAGCACCAAAATGCTAAATAAGGGGCCTCAAAAATCCACCCAGGAATTGATTCTCTTTTCTTTCTCCACTTCTTTTACTTACAAAAGTCTATTCATTTTATTGTGTTACATCAAAGTGCTGAAATTACTTACACGATACAAAACGATTACTTACATGATACAAAACAATTACTTACACATTTTTGAACTTACACTAATTTTGAACACGCAAGTTCAAAATTAGTATATACTTGCATTGGAGAGCTTTTTCATGTTGGATATAAAAGATCTTAAATATAAACAACCTAAGCATGTTTTCATCTATTTAGTTGTCAGCATTCTATGCAGTAATTTCAACAAAAGCATGATATTATTAATACTGTATCTGTACCCAGCCTGATACCAGACTATAATTGATACAATCCAGTGTAAGAAACAGACTGGCAGTCCATATGCCTTGGCTATATGCAAGTATTTCTCCCATGTTAACCTGTGAATTTTCCTGTGTTTCAGTTTGGTCTTTGTAACATGTTGTGACTATCTGCTTCAGAAAGTCTTGTCAGCTGCAAATCCTCAAGTGGAAGACTCCTATGATAGTACAAAACACTTGTATCTGTATTTCTCAAGTCAGAAATAAAAAGTAGGTTTTCCTAAAATTGACACACAGGATAAATTTACGTATGACAGAGCATTCTGGGATGCAGGGTTGATTTTTGTTACACACCTGAGGAAGAGGCCATTGCAGGGCCTCTTTTCAAACATGGTTTAGGAAGGCAGCTTCCTAAACATAGGATTTCTAAAATCTTACACCTAAGAAAAAATAGTAAGAGGATTCTCCCCCTTTGTATCTACAGGGGCAATTCCAAGCAGCAGCAAACATTTTCTCTGTGAAGGTAAATACATTCCTCACTCAGAAACACAAATCCTTAGGATGTTGCTCAGCAGCCCATTTCCTATCACAGGGGGACTTTGATACTCAGTACCCACCGCTGGTCACATGTGACCAGACAGAAAGAGCAAGACAAAGAAATGGAGCACAGCTACACTGCAAAACTACTTGCTCCAAGCTACTGCCTCCCACCAAAAACTAATTAAAAAATTAGAAGATGCTTTAAGCTCTACACTTTAGCTACGTAGAAATGTCACACTGTCCTGTATGATTCAGCATCTACCTTAGGATGAACTTGACTTCTATCCCATGTTTCACACTGACAAAACATGAACAAATGGATAATTTTGTAACTCTACAGAATGTGACAAATGAGCATTTACAAGTTTTGCTCATGAAGACATCTGGTGAGAAACACAGCTTTATTCAGCTTTTTTTTTTTTTTTTTCATTGCTGAACTATATCTTTTAGACAATGCTTCTGGGATTTTTTCAGAGTTTAGCAGACCAAGGCTGCAGGTCTTCTGTGGATGTTTATTACAATGAACTCAGATAAAATCACAGCATACCACAGATGGGAAGCAGACATGCTGTAGTCTTGGACTAAAGGCAACTTATTTGACAGAATAACAACATACTCAAAATTAAGGAAGTACCTTAATTTCTTTAGGAAATATTTTGGTTCACTAATATTGCTGTTCTATAGGTTGCATTTCTGGGAATCATTAGCTTAAACAAAAGCCTTTGTCACTATTTCTCATCCTTTGTCACTATGACCTCTCCATCAGTCTTACCAAAGCATCATCTCTCTCATCTCAGGGCCAAAAACTGCTCTCCAGCAAGGCCATCCTGTTGTTTGTTCTCCAGAATCTCTGAAGAACTACATTTCTAACCAATGCTTTAAACATATGATTAGGAGAAAACATGTTAAAAATTGTATATTGAGAAAATTATTATCAGAAAAGTGCCTTAAATTAGAGGTGAAATGACGCCTCAACATTCAGGCAGCTGACAAAATGATTCGTGTATCACCATTAGCAAGCCATTTCCACCTCATCACAGAGCATAAATATTCGCATAGCAGGATGAAAAATTTCTTCAGCAGGAAAATGAGCTGCCACCTACTTATGCAATTCTGTTGTTTGTTTGCAGCATGTATATGAAAGACCTTCTTCTGAGAGAGGACAACCTGTTTTCTCCAATCATATAGGAATGTAAGGCTAATGGAAAGATGGAGCTTAGACTGTGTTCCCAGGAAGAGGAGGAGTGATACAGAAAGGATATTATTATTGGGAGGAAAGACTGACTTACTGGGCCACTTCACTTAGAACTCCTTCTACCAGTGCAGGAAGAGATATCCATAGCCTCCAAGCAGGTCTATGGAAAATTCGTCTGGTAGAAACTGCCTATGAAATGTTATTGTTATTGCAGTCTGAGTTGCTCTATTGAATTTCTCCTGACCAAAACCTTAAGGGCTATTTCAAGCTACCTTCAAAAATTAACTGGCTGATAGCAGCATGGCATCACAATTCTTTTGTCCTTTAGAGTCATATAACCTGTACATATGCATGGCCATAATAAGATGAGTGTGATATATGACACCTGAAAATATTTTCCCTTAACTGTTCAGTTCAAAAAAATACTTCCTCTTCATTTTTTAATTCAGATCAGAAAAAACAATGTTTTAATAGAAAAATAGATTTGCAGTTATCTTTCCCTATAATGCTTTATTCTGAACACCTATCTATTAACCACAAATTTATCTGTTGTCAAGTATATCTGCTGAGTTTGGAACAGAGATACCCTGATCAATGCATGTTCACACTGAAGGCTGACTTTTGCACAAGGGAACGTTGGCTTTGTCAGCATGGGAATTACCACTATCCTGAGTCACAGTAGTGAAGTATTGCAAGAGAAGTCCCAAGAAAATAGTGTTTCTCAGAAATGTAATTAGAAATGTTGCTTAGAAATGTAATGCTGTTAAACATTACAGACAAAGGATGCAAAATTTGTTCCCTCACTGGGTATGGAAATCCCCCTTTTTTTCCCTCTGGAACACTAATAAAGCATTGTCTTGTCAGTGTATAACTGCATAGACTACACAAAACTCAGTACTAAATATATAATGCATTTGCATTATTCTAGGTATTCTCATGTCCTAACACCCTTCACAAACTCCATACCAGCTGTGATTGCCAAAGCTTCTGTAATCCATAACCCCATCATTTATGCCATCATTCACCCCAAATACAGGTAAGTTCACTCTTGTAAGTTAATTTTAATATAGCAAAGAAAATCAGACAATAACTGTCACTTTTAGGACTAGAATCTGAACTCTCCTTCACCTGCTCATTTTACCTCTGCAAGACAGCCTCACCCTCCCCCAGAAAACTTCTTAATGCCATATTTTCAGTAGAATTTGTACTTGGAGCAAGTTACTATGCAGACAGGAGTTAGAGACATTTACAGATACTGATCTGTACTTACAGATTACATGATAAAATATAGAGACCTTCCCACCTCAAAGGAAAGCTCCATCATTTTTTAAATCATCTTCATGAAAACTACAGACATTTGTCACTGTTGCAAATAGCAGTTTGTTAACCAGGCCAGTGAGAGATGCAGTTTGAAGTCAAACCACCTTTCCCCTACTCTGTATATCCCCCCAGCTTTCTTCAAGCTTTCATTTTTCAGATAGTATTTCTTCTGAGCTGTAACATCTAGGGTCATTACCATATCAAGTTCAGATGCAGGCTGCGAGATCTGATGGATGGCAGCAAAGCAATATATATGCTTTACAAAAACCTACCGGGGAACTGAATAGAGAAGAGGTGGCCATAAACATCTAACTGGGGAATGTTGGGAGGAAGAAGAAAGCTAGGCAAAAGAGTGTCCTTATGCTGCATATGAGGAAAGAAATATTGTAATATAACTGCACATTTTGTACAACTTTACAGATAGCTGGCAAACAGATGTGTAAGAGGAAGCTAGAAGAGCTTAGGGGAAGATTAAAATAATTCATTATGTGGTACTTCTGCAGGGTTCAGTTTAAAGGGACAGAAATTTTTTTTTTTGCCCTGAGTAAGCTGAAAGCAGCCAAAACATCATTTTAATAGCTCCCTTCAGTCCAAAGAGTTACACTTTCATGCTCTTATCCCTGCCAAGCAAAAAAATTTAGTTCTGCAGAACACTGTGAATAAGTGATCTCACAGGGTGATTGTAAATGAGATACTGAGTATCTGGAAAACTTTTGTACTCGACAATTTTCCAGGCTATGCAGCATTAGTTCATCTCTTTGAATAAATGCTTTGTTTATGATGACTGAAGTTTGTGCTAACAGAAAAAAAATTGTCTGGTTCTACCTCTCATCCATTAGAACAGCCATTGCTACATATGTTCCTTGTCTTGGATCCCTGCTGAGAGTTTCTCCTGAAGACTCACAGTCTTTCAGCAGTTATCCTGCCTCCAGACGAGCAACTCTAACCAGCCAGTCTTCTGAGATAAGCAGGCCACAGAAAGGAAAAAGGCGACTGTCTTCTCTCTCTGACAGTGAATCAGTAAGGGGGATGCTTCCCATACACCCATTTTTAATTGCAAAGTAATTAATTTTCACATTGGTACATTCTTTAGATTAAATGCATTATGATAATTATTACAAGAGCTCCAGAGAAAGTAGAGAGACAAAGTGAAATGTAAGACAGAAGGCTGAAGTATAAAGACAGAATGTAGATCTTTGTACTCTTGATGGTTGGTGACACTGAAGGAAGAGTGGAAAGGTGGAACAACAGGAATTTTAGAAAGTAAGGGATGCTTCAAGTCAGAGCACCCTTGAAAATCTGTTCATACTTCGAGGGTGTACTTGTCTGATCATAGATTTGCAGTTTGGACACAGACAAAAAAGAAACTGCTAGTCACTAAATAGTTCTCTAGTGAAAGCAAGGTTGTAATGAAACAGTAACATTTTCTGAAAGTGGGATATATTTGGAAACATATTAATCATTAGATTTAGACAAATCAGTAAATCCATTGCAGAATCATTCTCATCATGTCAACAGCTTGCTGCTGCCAGTCTAAATGAAACGCAGTGTTCTGCACAGCAGTGGGAAACAGAAAATATTCAGCATTTTAAGCTCTCTCTTGCAATCCAAAGTTACCTTACTAAGTAACTAAGCACTTTAGTTACTTAGTTACTCTTTACACTCCTAATTACACTTCAGTTACTCATTGCAATTGTTTTAAATGACACTTCCAAGTATATGAAAAGCCATCATTTTCTTGGTGATTGTTTTTCATAGTCAAGGTAATACGTGTCTCTAATCCAGCCAAGCGCTGAATTGTCAGTTGTTTTTAACACTGACACTTTGATTTCTTCAGTCTAATCAAAATTAAATTCTACTGGCTAGTATCCACCACTCACGTGACATTAGTCACTGGCTAATAAAAAAAGAACATTTCTATATTGAATCTTTTAGATTGCAAATCCTGATTCTTAAAAAAACCTAACAAACTTCTTCAGTAACATTGTGTGGTTTTGTACTACTATCATTACTGGGGAAGGGGAAAACATACAAGCAATTCAACAATTCTTTTTTGCTTAGGAAAGCAGCTCTTAATACTCGAGGTAAAACAGCAGAGAACAAAAAGTACAAAACTGGGTACAAAGGAGTTACCCAAAAGTAAAAACTTTCAAGCAATTGGCATGCTTCAGTCTGGAATTTTCTGTAAACACTAAGTCTAGATCTTGTTCAGAATAGTGATAGAGTCAAGATTTTCTGAAAAGAACGTGCTTCCCTTAACTATTTGATTTGACCATAGAAGAATGGCTTATTAGTAAGTGTATCAGTTTAGCTGAAGTACAGAACACAAACAAGGGCTCAAGTTTAAACCAAACAAAATTGCTTTGATGCTCGTGGATAATTTATTTTGGATTTTGTTTGGTATCATCTGTGGCTCAGTTAAGATCTAAGCTTTCTAGATATACACCCACAATTCAAAAAGGTAGTACATATGCTGCCTTGTATTTTATGTCAAGGCTGGTCATCAAATTGTAAGGCAACAAATTAGCTTTATGCATTTTTTTGGTTTGGTTTTTTTTTTTTTACTCCTGTGGATGCAAAGATATTCTGCACCTTGGAAAATTCTAAGGAAACAATTTCCAGTAAGTTCTTTGCAATGAAATATATCTAACTTCAGAACAGATGCTCAGAAAATAAAGTTACTTCCACTTTGAAATTCAATCAAATCAGACTGTATGTGCTACTACACACTATGTATGGAATGAGAAGCAGAGTATACATTTTTTAAAATATTGCAATCCAAAGAATAGCTGAGCCCAACCTCATGTTCTTCGGCAGGAAAAGAAATGTTTAGATTGTCCTCCTGGTTATTTTGCTAAGCTATTCTAAAAACTTCTTTGGAAAATAAGAACTTGTTCATGAAACAAAATGTTTTTGAAACACTGATTCTGCAGTCCCTGGTAATTTCCTTCCATTTATTTCTGCTTCCACGAAGCTACTTTGGAAACTTTGGCCCTAATTCCTCTTTTTGCTCTATGCTTTCTATTTGGGTACTACTATGGAAACACTGTCTCTTCAGGGCTACAATGTGTATCAGAGAAGTTTCAACAATAGACTATAATAAAACATTATTTTGTTTGAAAATCTGCAATGCATCCTCTGGAGTTAAAAAAAATAAAAAAGAAGCTGAATTTTACACTCAAAAGACTTGATAGTTTGTTTGTACATAGAATCATAGAATAGTTAGGGTTGGAAAGGACCTTAAGATCATCTAGTTCCAACCCCCCTGACATAAGCAGGGACCCCCCACACTAAACCATGCCACACAAGGCTTTGTTCAACCTGGCCTTGAACACCACCAGGGATGGAGCACTCACAACTTCCTTGGGCAACCCATTCCAGTGCCTCACCACCCTTACAGGAAAGAATTTCTTCCTTATACCCAATCTAAGCCTCTCCTGTTTAAGTTTGAACCCATTGCCCCTTGTCCTGTCACTACTGTCCCTAATGACGAGCCCCTCCCCAGCATCCCTATAGGCCCCCTTTAGATACTGCAAGGCTGCTAGGAGGTCTCCGCGCAGCCTTCTCTTCCCTAGGCTGAACAGCCCCAACTTTCTCAGCCTGTCTTCGTATGGGAGATGCTCCAGTCCCCTGATCATCCTCGTGGCCCTCTTCTGGATTTGTTCCAACAGCTCCATGTCTTTTTTATGTTGAGGACACCAGAACTGCACACAATACTCCAGGTGAGGTCTCATGAATATAAGCAAAGATTATATGACTTTTGTGAAGTCACACATGGCATAACTTACGTGAAATGTCTTTTATACAATTTCTGTTTATTTTACAATTCCTGTCTAGGTAAAACTGGTTCTCTTGGGGCAAATTGATGGAAGTCTAAGGAACACAGAGTGATTACTTTTGCTGTTTTCATTTTAGGGCTGTACTGACACAGAAACTGATACCCTCAATATGCTCTCCAGACGTGCTAGCAGGCAGATTTCCTACAAAATGGATAAAGGCACAACTCAAACTAGTGATGTAAGAACCAGACCTAAACTGAAGAGTCTTGATTCTGGGATTTGTGAGAAGGTAATAGACTGGGTGGTATCTAAATTCTCTGACAACTGGTAGGTTAACAAATCTGCACATTTTACCATAATTAAGCATGAAGGTTCCTGCCAAGAAGATGGGGATAACCTATGAGCTGACGCAGTAAGTGAAGACTTAAGAGGCTGTGAAAGGTCATCAACTTCTTATTTCCACCCTGGTTCATTATTCAGCTGTCTTTGTTGCACTTCTGACAAGCAATGGTGCTCTTTTAGTGAACTTTGCATCTCAATGGTATGCTGCCTTGTGTGTGGTTTTAAGTGTATATTCAGTAATATTTGTATTTCACTGTCCAAATCACTTGGCCAATCCTGTTGTCTCACTATTTGCTATCAAAAAGGACACAGATGGTGAGAGATAAAAAAAAAGGCTATCTTTAGCATATCACTACTTTTCTGTCAGTACTCTGTTGTCTCCCCCTTTAACTAGACTTTGAATTTCATGTACGTAAAATAGTGTGACATACCTACATGTCATTTATGTCTGTCTTATCTGTGTTTGTTTTTCAGACAGCTGTAGATTCTGATGATATATCCATGGTGGAACTGAATGTCACAGAGTACACTGCTACACCTACTGTAAGAATTATTATTTTAGTATTTGGCATGGGTCAAACTAACCAAGTGAACAAAACCTAGTGACAACCCAGTCTACTCCCAGAAGAATATAGAAAATATGACCAAAAAGTGTAGATCATTGCTGAAACTAAGCAGAAGGAGAACACATGTATCACAAGTCCTGCTTCTTCAAGGAACTTGAATATTTTCTTTCATTCAGTAGGTCTTATGATCAGGTCTGTTACTTCCTTAGTGGAGCATGGAAGCAGTAATTCTGTGCCATCTTTATACAAATAATATGCAAAGTAAGCTGAGACAGCCATTCTGATGACCGTACCTCTGAGACAGCCGTAGTCTTGTGGCAAGTACTGCTGTACAAAGTGACATTTTTAACTATTTAATGTTGTAGCAGCAAACATCTAAAAACTGCAACTTGGAGGTAAGTTTTTGAAACACGCCATATTACCTATTCAGTAGGATACCATGTTAGTGTCTATTTCTTCTTCCATGTGACAAAGCTACAGAATACTTATAAAATTTTTTTTTGGACATCTGCCACAAGTGAGTCAACTTGCCCTAGTTCTTGACAGAAGACAGGGAAATAAGAGGTAAACAAGCCAGATTTTTCTTTACAGTATTAAGCCAAATGTAATATAAAAATCTTAAATTATATCTTATTGTTAGCAGTGATCCCTACCAACTATTGCTGTCTTCATCCTAACACTCTGATTTTTTGGTCCTGTGAAAGTGAGAGATAACATTGCTATTGCCAAAAAATGCTAACTAATCTCTTCCTCAATTCCACTTTTCACTTCATTCTGTAGTCTGCTTTCCCCTTCAACTATCCATGCTGCTATCACTACATTTCACATCACCTGTTGCCCCAGGGAACCTAAATAGTCCCTCTTCATGGAGGGACTTCTTACTTACTTAAACTCATAGTCTGTCTGAGCATATTCACAGCACTTCCGTTTGTCATCACATGTGCTGTCATTGTAGTCAATGTGCTGTCATTAGCTTGGTCTTTTATCAAAGCAGACCAGCTCTTAAGTAGCAAATGAAAAGTCTATGCTTTAGTATGTTAAGTTGTTAATAATTTTTTTTCCTCATAAGTTGTTCATGAAATACTATAAAAATATTCAGATCTACTTTATTCTCCACCTTTGTTTTTTAGTTAGTGATGCAGATTGGCAAAGTGCTTATCTAAATATATGTCACTTTTTCATAGATGATGCAACCTGATCTTCTTGTAGGTATTTATGATGTTAGTATCTTTTAAACCCTTGCTTCCTTTAGAGAACTGAAAGCCTGAATGGTATTGGACAAAGAAAAGGACACTCTCACTCTGGACCACCTGCAGCCCAGATACCCAGCATCACAATAACATACAGCAATGTCCAAGGAGTAGAGCTTCCTTCTGGATATCACTCTGGTTTCCTGTACCCTAAGATCAACAGCCACAAGCAAAACAAGAAGTGCAACAGCCTAGTGAGTGGTGCAAGCCAGAATGTCACCATAGCCGATACCTCTAGAAGAACTACAGACCAGCTGAATCCATAATACCTTCCTACACTGCTCTGAAATGCTCCTGCAAAGACACAATAGAAGACAAGCAAGGATAAAAGCAAGAGGAGTAAGCTGTTCAGCATCAGAACTTTCTCCAATGGCTCACTTCTTGATCTGAGTCACACTGCAATTTTATTAGCTTAATTTTTTTTTTTATTTTTATTTTTTTTTTTTTGTGCAGCTCATGAAACAATTTCTTTCACTTGGATTTTACTGTGCTCCGGTATATCCCACCACTGCATGGGTCTTACCCATAGGCCTCCTAGGATTAACTAGAGAGGAAAGGGAAATATGAGATTAGAAACTGGCCACTGTTTACGTAGTGTAGTTTAACTTCAAAGCTACTACAGAGCTAAAGCTGAGAGATTTGGGAAAAAATGTACATTACTTCTTGAAGACGGTTTCTTCACTATTGTGAAGTTCCTCAACCAAATGAAAACTTGAACACACAGTCAGTGCTCCCTTCTATAATCAATTACATACTTTCCCTCATTTTCTTCTACAATCCAATTGAAAGGCAATGCACTTGAGCAGTAATTCGAAGTCTCAGATCTTGATTTTCATTTCTGAGATTCTGGGCAAAGACAAAAGGAATAACACTGAGGATAGCACTATGGTTCTTTCCATACTTGGCTTCTTTTTCCAACAGTCACTTAAGGGACCAGTTTAACCCACTCTTAGCTAACCTCCTCAGAGCCATGAGAAAGCATTAGGAAACTCCTTCCAACTTTCCTTTAGCAGGTTGCATGAGAAGAATGCAGAATTCAAAGCAATTTTTGTACTGAAATGTCTTACGAGTAAGTCAATACATATGCCTTCTAATACTTCAAAGTGGTTTACCTTTAGACATGCTTTTTTAAAAGTGAATCTTGGGAGGATAAGGGTTAGTTGCCTAAAAATAGTTGTTCTAGAGGTGTGTGGAATCCACACCATCCCCACTTCAGCATTTTCATTTTTCCCTTCTCTAAACAGCAGTATTCTTATAGTTGAGATTTTTCCCCACAGTGACTTTGTTTGTGTGTTTGTACTTATTTTCTCTGAAATCAAAAGAGTTCTGTGAAACAGTAATTTTCTGCTTCTCCCCAGTGCCTCTTCTAGTGCATGAGAATAAATGGACAAAATTCATTTGCAATCCATAGCAGTCTACATCACAAGAGTTATGAGGTACAATCAGTCCACAGTGGGGATATATAATTTCTGAGCCAGAAAGCACAGGACACAAAGAGCTATTGAAACAGTTCTTCCCCATGAGCCCTTTAGTAGTTAGTTCTCCCTTTGGTTACAATAATGGAGAGAACCCAGCAAGTCATTTTGCCCTAAGTAAATCCGTTCTTCCTACGTTACATCAGAAAAAGCCATAAGATCAATAAAAGTGTAACCAGCTTATTCCTTTGAGGAGAAAAAAAGTAACCAGTGGGTTCTAGAAGATCTGGGGCATTGTTTTGAAGGAAAGTTTTGGAAATTTACTTCAAACCAAGGTTTATTAAAAGCAAGGTTATTAAAACCAAAAAATTGAGGTGATAATGACTTATGCAGCAGCCAAATGTTAGATAAGGAAGAAGTGGGACATTCAGGCTGGTAATAAACTGCCAAAAGAAATAAACTGTTCAAAATCCAGGATGCTTTTATGTAAATAAAATCACGGGCATTAGAGATGGAAAGGAGTTATTACAGTTCTTCCCTTCACCTACCAAAACCGGATATTGTCTCCAGGCAGAAGACAATATTACACTGAAAATACATACAGCTAGCAATAAAGAGCAAGAGAAAACATATCATCTTCAAACAGGAAGAATGTTCAAAGATATTCATCAAGGCTAAGGGATTTTATTATGAGTTATTGCTTAGGTATTTAAAATTATTTTAAAAACCATGAAGCATGGAATTCTTCCCATCCTTTTTCATGAAGGCCATTCACACAAGGGGAAACTGGGAAGAAATGCTAGTGAATGCTGCCCATTTCATCTGGGTCACAAAAGGCTGAACCTGTCAAGAAAACAGGTCAAAACTCACACATTCTGTTTCACATGTTAATAAGAAGTGTGTGGTATGTGTTATTAAGAGCTAGACCCTTTGTTCTTGTCATGACTTTATTCCCAAGTAGGATTCTTGAAGACTATACTCTGCACTCTTCTGCATTCCCTTCTACTTTTAGAGGATATAAAAAGAATACTTCCATGGCTAGAAAAGCCTTACGAATCCACAGCATGTTGTTCTCTACATCCTTCAACTTCAACATGCACTAGAGATTAGTTTGCGTCTATAAAAAGAACTACAGCTGTTTGTGCTTGTCTACTTACAGGAGTCTTAAAAAGCCTATATTAATTAGGGAGAATTTATGTGAGAGCACTTCAAAACTCTTGTGTGTACTCCCAGTGTAACTAACAGCTTTGCCTTCCCTTTGCCTCTACTGAGACTGTAATAATCATTCAGGGGAAAACCTACAAAATTCATTTCACCTGAGTACCTCTCCAAGTGATTCCCACAATAGTCCCAGTGGCATTTGTAATATATCATTATTAGTTCATATTTCATCTCATCTTAGCAGCTTTATTTGTGTCCTGTATAGCCTACTTGGCAACCATTCTTTCTGCTTTGCTGTCTCTTTACACTGTTTAACCCAGATGATTGGATTAAAATAATTTAGGACTGAGATGATTCACGCTTCAGTTAGAGTCAACTGTACAGCCTGTTCTGCACTGGAAAGACTGCCTGTAGTTTGGGTATGTTCCAGTGACTTGGGGGTGTGAAAGGACTAGGGCAAACTGAGGCGCTTCTCTTTGGCCTTTTGTACCACAGCAGCTGTTCATAGAGCAGCCTGCTGGCAAAGGTAATAGCTCTTCACCTCCATGGGCTTAAGCTCTAATTGAGACTTGGGTCAACAAGTGAAAATGTTTGATCAGCCAAGCAATTCTGCAAAACTGAGCAGCAGTTGATCACTATTGGTGGTCCTGCAAAGAAGGTGCCCAAAGCCAGTGTAATAAAAGACTATTGCAGGTCAAGATTGAAATACTGTGTAAGGCAGCAGTCGCAAGTTGCCAGTCTTTCAAATTTTCATGTACTGCCAGGGACCTCAGTCCCTACGTTTTGCAGTTTACAGCCTCATTTTCCATACTTTTGGAAACTGTTATGCATCCACCACTGGGCTAGAAAGCCTCATCATAGCACATGACTGATTAAATTTTCACACATTCTCAGGTAAGACAGAGTAGCAAAAAATATTTTCTTGAAGTCATATTCAAAAGCAACAGCAGTCTTGACATTCAGAAAAAAACAAAGGTACCTCCAATGCTGTATGCATGTTTCCACAGCTCTTCAGGGTATAATATGGGTAAGTCGCGTGTATTCCATTTTCCTCAGTGTGACTGTGCCACTCTTCCCTTAGGTCATTCCAAGAGGTGCTGCAATGTGGCCCTCATCCTCTGATCCCTCAGTAAAAGATATCACCATCTCAGTAACTCTGACAGGGCATCTGTCTCTGCTTCTGAAACCACCATTTGCACAAGGTTCTACTGAGAGAGGGCCCGTATCTGCAAAGCAATGTTAGTATCAGACAACGGTATTTCAGTGGCTTAGCAACAGGTATCTCTGTTCAAACACCTGTGCTTTTAGCCTTGCAGTTGTTAACATCACAGCAATGTGAGGAGTTCCATGCTATAAACAGGTTTATATAAGAGCAGTCTTAAAACAAAGAAGTAAATTATTAGTACTGTCATCCATAGCAACCCTACACATGGACCATAATCCCATATACTAAATGTTTCACACAGAACAAAAAGATTACTATACCTTCCTTACCCCCATCAAATTTATAGCCTAAACACAAAGTTCACAGTTGTTAAGGTTTATATGTTGTCCCATTTACATCCCTTCTAAGGACAGCAGACCACGTACATCATCAGTGTAAGCTCAATAAAGGCAAAAAAGTTTCTATAGAGCAAATCTAGCTTAACAGCCTAATATAAAGTACAAACAACAGTAATAAGTTGGTGGGACTTTTTTGTTTTGTTTTGTTCTGTTTTTAAGGAAAATACTTGTTTTAGTTACAGCATTCCTACCAGCAGCAGGGCTCTGCTGGACACACAGCACAGGAATTCTATATGCCCAGCTTGCAAAGCAAAGCAAATGCTGCAAGAGCCACATCAGTGTAGGAAAAGGCTAGTGCATTTTCCAAACACTGGTATCACCTCACTGTTTATAGAGATGTCAGGATCTCACGATATTAGACTCCAAAGCTAGCCTCACACTGGCTGTTTCACATATTACCTATAAGCACTTTTTGGCAATGAAATTGTCTCTCAAGATTAAGATTCACCTGAAACTAGGGGTAAGTAGTAGGACCAGCTGCTGAGAAGAATTGAAAGGGATTCATACCTTTCTACAGGGAACTTTTGCTCTCTGCCCTTGTGTTGGGGTTATTTTTTTTAAATTATTATAATTTTTAAACTCACAAAACCAGTAACATTGATACAGATTTGAGACCAAAGATGTTTTTAATCGCTACCAGGAAAATTTTAACCAACTCTTGCCAAAGAGACTTTAGGTGGGAGAACCTTTTTAAAACCCACTTTCATTTGGGCTGCTACAATATACAGTCAGTCATAATCAATCAGATCTATGACTCAGAAGCACAGAAATTCAAAGCAAAACCAGCCAAAGTAGATCTGATGATGATGACTGTAACTTGAAAGATAAGTAGAATTTGTTAAAACATTCTTTTTAACTTTATCAGGCTTGAGTCAGGTCTTAGCATGCTGTAGAGCAGAGTGAGCTGCAGCTCAGGCCTAACTGTCAAGCTCATCATGTGCCTCTTATTCCATTAGTCTGTTTGGTGTTTTCCTTTATGGTTTCCTATGTAATGTACTAATATGACAGTTAATCCTGGAAACAGCAATCTCCTACATTAGTAATGGGAAATTTTATGATAGTGCAGTTGCAGTATACGTTGCATTATATGAATTCATGTTTCCTTCTCCTCACAAAGAATCTCCTTTCAGTATTGTGACCCAACTTCAGCATTCTACCTTGTTCTAAATAATTAGCTTCACCCCCTAAAAAAATTAACATGACACATATGTAAAAATGTTGCTAAGGGGAATTTTTGTGAAGCATGTTTTACTCCACAATGTAAAAACAAAGGCATTATTAATTTCCCTTGACATTTAGACTTCACTGTGACTTCCACAAGTGTGCAAGAAGATGCACACAGAAGAAACTGAAGCAAAAATATGAGATTAAATCATTGGACAGCACAACCTCTCCCACACAAAGTTTCAAAAAGGACATTTCCTGAAAAGGCTGTGGGACACTTAACAGGCATACTTACAACTGCTATTTTTTCCACTGACTGGAAAAACAGAATGGAAAATCTATACCCTTCCACACAGTGCCATGAAGAATTACACACAAAGTGTACTTCTAATGTAACAGCACTTCCTTCAAAAGCCCCCGTTCTTTAAAAATGTATTACACATGCCCAGATGTACCTTTGTACACCTTTCCAAGCAGTCCCCAGTGCCCTCAGGTGCTAAAGCCAGTATTAATTAAACACAGCCCCCCCTGGCTTTTAAAGAATCGATGTATGCTTCCACCTTATCATGTACACAGATGGAGTTTGGATTTATGATAATCCTCCAACAGTTACTTAAAAATATTAATCCTTTCAATGCTGCTGTCCTCAGCAGAAGTCTCTGAGTAACAGAAGCACATGGCAGAACCCTTAACGTGTATTGATACATCTTATTCAAAGTGCTGTTTTCCAGACAACACTGGTTAAAACTCACTTTCTGCTGCTGCTCAGTGAAGTAAGAAGAGAACTTCATCCAATAAAGGACAGAGTTGAGATGGTAGCAACATCAGGCAGCTCAGTGGTTGGTCATATTCACTACATAGAGTTCTTTCGAAAATCATTCCTCTGAAAAAGAAAGACACATCAATCCATCCTTCAGGTCCTGGAACATTAAGTTCAGTCAGATCAAAAATAAGTTTCATGCAGTAAAAGCTGCTCTCTTTGGGCACTGCAGAGGCCATTTATTTCAACTGAAGGAATTAAAACCATGAAAACTCCATGAAACATCATGTGAAACTTCATTTCAGTAAAGCACACCCACTTTAATTCTTGCTTTACCCCAAATTATCATGTTAGAGGACGGACAACGCAAAGGAAGCAAAAAAAGCAAACACAATTCAAAATAGCCATTAGCACTGCATCAAAATAAAGTGATTGTAAAGAAGCTAGGGGATCCAGAAGTGTAACTTCATATGAAACATGCCTCTTCTTTTTCTCATTGTGGGCCACTATCAGAAAGGGAACTTAGAGCTACTATCTGTGTCAGATTTCTCCTTGCTTCTTTCATGACTCAACCCTCCTTGACTTTTTCTCATGTGTAGGAGCCAGACCATAGTGATTTCAGACACAAGGCTAAGGAAGCCACAGCATGCATTACAGAGCTGCACCTTGCAGCTTCCCTTTATTGTACTGTTTCCTGAAATAGAAAGAATCCCCATCACAGCTGAACCTGCTCCATTTTTCCTGGGTCACAGGACAAAGGCATTATTATTAGAGTACATCATGAGCATGGCAATAGTTTGAGGCGCCTGAATTCCAGCTCTTAAAAGTGAAATTATTGCAGGAGTTTTCAAAATAACACTGTTGACTGTCCAGCATCATTGGAAGCCATTTCTGGGAAACCTAAAACTCTGGGTTTAAATTAGCTATACAGGTAGAAATAGCATACCAGTAAAGATTTACAGCATAACTATTCAGCCACTCAACATGGAACCTGATGGAAACCAGGTTTCAGAGAGATGTTAATTTCTCATCCACTTTTGAGGAGTATTTTCTGAGCAGAAAATCATGGCGGTTAAACAACTTCACAGGGATCTCAAATCAATTAATTTCTCAGTTAAAAATGTTAAAGCGGAAAGCCCCATAGCAATAAAGCAACATCCCCTACTAACAACGTTGTGCCTCAGTGATTACTTGTTTCAGATTTTCACAATACTAGTATTGCATTTGCCGAGGTGTCTGCAGAGAGCAGCCTTCAATCCCAGCGAGAGGGAAAATCCCACGTCCAGGAGCCTCAGTTCTGAGCGGAAATCAACCCCCCCAGAGAGCCTCAAACCCTCCCCGGACCTTGACCAGGGGCCGGCAGCTCCGCTGAGGCGAGCAGGGACACACAGGGGGCGGACGCGGGAGGGACGGCACTGCCCTGAGCGGGTAGAACCCGCCCCGGGGAACGAGGGAATTGTGTGTGGCGCGGTGGTTGGCGTCGGCAGCGGGAGCGGGCAGCGAGTTGAATGATGAGGGTTCGCCCCAGGGCCCGCTCTGGGACCTCTGCTCTGGCTGTCCCGGCTGTGGCAGCGTCGGCACCAGACAGAGCCGGTGAGAGGGGAGGCTGCAGTGCAGAGCTCGGGGTGTAGAGAGTGCCTGCACGGGTCTGGTGAGGGGAGGGTGCGCAATGGGCAGGGCTGCGCTCCGTGCTCCCTGGTGCAGGTCCTGCTGCAGCAAGGGCTGAGCTGTGGAACGCTGTCAGCAGTTGGAAGATGTCAGGGAAGCTGAGAAGGAGCTGAACTGCTTGCTCCAGGCCCAGACTGTGCGGGGGCCTCAAGTGTCCACGACAGTGCATAAAGAAAAGGAGGGCAGTAATCCAGGAAGCTGGGGACTAGTAACAAAAAAAAACCCCAAAAAAATCCACGCACACCCCAACCCCCAGAAAAAAAAAAAACAAAAAAACCAAACCAACAAAAAACAAACCCACAAACAAACCCACACAAAACACCCACCACAATTAAAAGCAAGGGGCTTCCTCCAAAATCTGACATCCTCAGCCAGAACAGCTTCACAGTCCTGCAGGGGACTAATGAGGAAACACCCACCACACCAAACGAGCAGCAGTTGATGCACCAGTGAAGATGATCAATACTGGTGCTTCCACGAAAAAGCAATGGGTCATAGTAGTAGGTGACCCTACTTTGAAAGGCACAGAGGTATCCATCTGTTGGCCTGACCCAATCTCAAGGGTATAGTATGGGGAATAAACAAGAGGAATTAGAGATGTGTACACAGCTNAATAAATGCTTGGAGCAATGTGGAGCTATTTCAGCCACTCCAGCCAATGAGTCAGCTTCATTTGGAGCTCGGCTCAGATGCCTCATTACAAACACACATAGTATGGAGAATAAACAAGAGGAATTAGAGATGTGTACACAGCTACAGGGATATGATATCATTGGCATCACAAAAACATGGTAGGATGGCTCCTCTGACTGGAGTGTCTGAGGCTCTTTAGGATAGACAGGACAGGCAGATGAGGAGGGGGAGTAGCCATTTATGTCAGTCATAGGCTGGAGAGTATGGAACTTTGGGGACAAGTCATGAGTCAACAGAGAGTTTGTGGGTCAGGGTGAAAGGGAGAACAGCAATGGTGGACATCACTGTGGGGATCTGTTACAGACCGCCAGATCAGGAGAACTCTGTGGATGAAGCACTCTACAGACAGCTAGGAGCAGCCTCACGCTCGCAGGCCCTTGTCCTCATGGGGGACTTCACCCATCCTGATATCTGCTGTAGTAAGGGTACAGCCCAGCACAAGCAATCCAGGATCCTTGACTGTGTGGAAGACAACTTCCTCTTGCAAGTAATAAAGAAGATGACAAGGAGAGGTGCCATGCTTGACCTCGTGCTCACAAAACAGGGAAGGGCTGGTTGGGAATGTGATGCTCCAGGACAGACTTGGATGCAGCGATGATGAGATGGTTGAGTTTGAGATCCTCAGGACACTGAGAAGAATCTGCAGCAAGGTCACTGCCCTAGACTTCAGGAGAGCAGACTTTGGCCTCTTCAGGAACCTGTATAGTATGGGGATAAAGTCCTAGAGGGCAGGGGGGTCCAAGACTCCTGGCTGAGATTCAAGAATCACCTGCTACAAGCTCAGCAGCATTGCATCCTGACGAGAAGGAAATTAGGCAAGAGGGCCAGCAGGCCTCCATGGATGGATAAGGAGCTGCTGAGAAAGAGGGGGGAAAAGGCAGCTTATATAAGGTGAAAGAAGCAAGGACAGATGGCCTGGGAAGAATACAGGGATATTGTCTGGGAAACTAGAGACCAGGGTAGGAAAGCTAAGGCCTAGTTAGAATTGAGTCTGGCAAGGGATGTGAAAGATAACAGGAAGGGCTTCTATAGGTATGTAGCAAACAAAAGACAGACTAAGGATAATGTGAGCCCTCTCTGGAAGCTATCAGGAGAACCGGCTACCCTGGGTTTGGAGAATCTGAGGTTCTCGATGACTTTGCCTCAGTCTTCACTAGCAAATGCTCGGACCACGCTGCCCAAGTCTTGGAAGGCAGATGCAGGGACTCTGAGAATGAAGACCTTTGGCCCACTGTAGGAGAGGATCAGCTTCAATATCATCTTAAGAACCTGAGTGTGCACAAGTTCAAGAGACTTGATGAAATCCATCCGCGGGTCCTGAAGGAGCTGGCAAATGAAGTGACTAAGCCACTGTCCACTATATTTGAAGAATCATGACAGTCATGTGAAGTTCCTGATGAATGGAAAAAGGGAAATATAACCCCCATTTTCAAGAAGGGGAAAATGGATGACCCGGGGAATTACAGACCAGTCAGTCTCACCTCTGTGCCTGGCAAAATCTTGGAGTAGATTCTCCTGGAAAGCATGCTAAGGCACATGAAAAACAATGAGGTGTTTGGTGACAGCCAGCATGGCCTCACTAAGGGGAAATCCTGCCTGACCTGGTGGCCTTCTACAATGGGGCTTCGGAACTGATGGACAGGCACAGAGCAGTTGATGTCACCTACCTGGACTTGTGCAAAGCATTTGACACTGTCTCGTGCTATGTCCTTGTCTCTAAACTGGGGAGACATCAATTTGATGGGTGGACCACTTGGTGGATAAAGAACTGGCTGTATTGCCATGCGCAAAGAGTTGTGGTCAATGGCTCAATGTCCAATTGCAGACCGGTAATGAGTGGTATCCATCAGGGGTAGGTGTTGGGACTGATTCTGTTCAACATCTTTATTGCTGACATGGACAGTGGGATTGAGTGCACCCTCAGCAAGCTTGCTGATGACACCAAGCTGTGTGGTTCAGTTGACACATTGGAAAGGAGGGATGCCATCTAGAGGGACCTTGACACACTTGAGAGGTAGGCCCATGCCCACCCATGCCCCTCATGAAGTTCAGCCAAGCCAAGTGCAAGGTCCTACACCTGGGTTGGGGCAATCCCAGGCACAGCTACAGGCTGGGCAGAGAAGAGATTCAGAGCAACCCTGCAGAGAAGGACCTGAGGGTTTTGGTTGATGAGAAACTGAACATGAGCCACCTTCAGTATGCGCTCACAGCCCAGAAAGCCAGCTGCATATACTAGGCTGCATCAAAAGGAGCGTGACCAGCAGGTCGAAGGAGCTGATCCTGCCCCTCAACTCTGCTCTCATGAGACCCCACTTGGAGTATTGCGACCAGTTCTGGTGTCTTCAACATAAAAAGGATATAGAGCTGTTGGAGCAAGTCCAGAGGAGGGTCATGAGGATGATCAGGGGTCTGGAACACATCCCATAGGAAGACAGGCTGAGAGAGTTGGAGCTGTTTAGCTCAGAGAAGAGAAGGCTGCGTGGAGACCTCATAGTAGCCTTCCAGGAAGTCTCACCCTAAGTACTAAATGCAACAGTCCCAGTTATTACACATTCAGTGCAAATTACACTCCAAATATTGACAAGTCACAAGGATACCATAATGTTTCTGTTTCAACATGTGAGTAACTTACGTCTTTCTCTGCTTCCTCCCTCCAAGAGCCAGTGGATTGGTTCTAGTTAAGAAACATTAGTACCAGCAGATTTAACTTCATTAATAAGTTAACTGTTATTATTTTACTTGTTCTCAATTTGAAAGATCTCATCAGAAGAAAAAAGCTCATCACAGAGCACACATTTCATTGGAACTTCCATTATGGTCCCTCTACAACTGATATCCAACATGTAAGGAAAAGAGCTCAGGAACAAAATAAGATAACTGGAATAAGACACTGCTATTGACTTGTATGTGAACTCTGTTCTTGTTAATTCATGCATTCCTTTAAACATGGGGGAATCAAATGTGGGTACTCTTCAACAGGATCCTGAATTTGTATCCCATTTGTCCTCCCATAGGCCACTGAAACTCTTTTGGAAAGCTTAGCTAACCCTAAGTAAACTTATCAAAATTGATAAAATCATTTATTTCACTTATCATGATTGAATGGAAGCAGTCAAGAACAGTTTTTTGACATGGTGTGCCTTTCTCTCCCAGTCCTCATTCTACCAACGGCATGAAAACATTGGGCAGGTGCAAATTTCAATGCTGATTTGCCAGTTCCTGTCTTACATGAGCTGTACATTTCACATCTCACCCTCAAGACATTCCTAATCTTAATTCCTCTCAACTGAGAAACAGTATTCCTACACACCTTTCAAATAACAAAAAAATTACTGTGTGGGAAAATCAAGATAAGTCAGCTAGCACATTCCCGCACCCTGCCCTTCTTGCTTTGAGTTCAATTCTTCCCTTATTCCCAGTACCATTGAAAACACTGAGAAAGGAATGGAAGAATGTGTGAATGAAACTGAGACGACTTTGG
The DNA here is from genome assembly GCA_002631895.1 of Agapornis roseicollis. NCBI lineage: Eukaryota > Metazoa > Chordata > Aves > Psittaciformes > Psittacidae > Agapornis > Agapornis roseicollis. The sequence goes on along the minus strand of NDXB01012991.1, from coordinate 122,379 downwards.
TTAAATCATTATTAAATAGCTAAATTCTCATATGAAGCAGTTCTGTCATTGTATTTTACTGGAGCATTTGGCTACAATCTCCAAACTGATGTTGAATAGCACATGTTTGCTTTTGCACATACTCTCTTGTGTAGATTTATGTAACTGGCAGGACAGATTGCTAGCTTAAATGTATTATATGAAAACTGTTGTGCTAGGTTTCAATCTAATTTGTCCTCTTTCCATTTTAACAGACATACTGCTACTATAACAGTTTACACCACATTATGTTTTGAGCTGTGGTGTGAAACTTTATGCTTGAAATCCCAGGAAAAATTGTGTTCATTGTTGAGAGGTGGGGCACCAAGATGCTATTCTCTGGAACATACCCATATAGAGCAGGATTCTCCAGTGACTAGATTTATTTTAAAATCATTATCTTTATCTGTAACTACAAAATGGCTAAAGCACTACTTGTAGGCCACTGTGAGAAAAGCTGCTGAGCCATGTTCTATTTACAGTTAAATGAAAAATTCTCAGGAAAGTGTGGGTCATTATGTTCCTCCTTTACTGCTTGGATGTAGTGACTATATCAGCAGCAAAGCAAAATACTTGTTAACTCTTGTTTGTTAAAGTAGGTGAGCTGGGCAGTCTTTCTTCATTTGGATAATCTAGAGGTCATATATCCCTCTGTATATATCTGTTTTAAAAAAGCTCTGGGTATGTATTTTCATGCTCAGACAATTTTTTAGTGCTGAAGGAAACAGTACTTGAGTTAAGCCCCTATTTGGAAGAGACAACTGGCTCACAGTTTTCTCAGGTAAATTTATCCTGGTCTTCAGATATCACAATTAAAATTGTTTCAATAAATCAACAGGCTCAACTGAACAAATAATCAGATCAAGGCACCAAGTAACCAAACTGAACAAGACTGATACTCAGCTGACACTACTTTGTGTTAAGTATCCAAGATAATCAGTTTTGAGCACAACTAAGGCATTAACTCCCTTTGTGACCTTGACAATTCAATTTACTGCAGTGCCCAAGTTTATCTGTAAATGACCATATCACTTAAGTCTGCTGCAAGGCAAAATTAGGAAAGCTTTGCATGAAGACTGCAAACTAACCTTTTTCCCTACTCAAAAAGAGGATTAGCAGTGCCTGTTTTAAGAAAGATGCAATAATGGATTAATCAGACTACAACTGAGAGATGCAGAGAGATATTGACTGAAACAGGTGGAAAGAGATTCACCTGTCCCTTCATACAAATAGCATGCATTTACAACTGAATACTTACAGTTGAACAGTGAGCTAGAATTAAGAGGCTGGAATTTATTTAGACAAAGTAACTGAAAATAAATCAAGTTTAAAGAGAATTCCAGCTTTTCTTCTGTCTAAAATGGGAGCACAAGATTTGTGTAGTCAACACTGACATTTTGAGGCTGGATTGGCCCCAAGTATAAAAGCAGCCTGGGTTATGAGTCAACCTGCATTGCTGGGGTTCATCCTGCTGACAGGCCATCTTGAATTACCTACTGCTGTAACTCTGTTTTTACCCTGTACTAGAAATGTTATGCTAATCATGTAGCTCAGGGAAATGACAGGAGCAGTCCAAGGCTACTACATGAACAGACTTCTTTTTTGTTTAGGTAAAACTATAGAGTTGCAATTCACAGTGTTTTATTGAACTCTATGTAACAGCTTGATGTTTTGATATTTTGTTTGCTTGTTTATTTGCTCTTCTATGTGGGCAGTAATAGGAACTTTGCAAAACTGCTAAGATAAGACTGAAAATAGGAATGATGGATATCTGTCTTACAAGGGTAAAATTACCAAAGTAGACTTGCTTTAAAAATATGATTCTCACCTGAGCTGTGCTTGCTACATTTCCCTAAGATTTTCTGTAAAATTTCTGCAAAATACGTGTTGATCCTGAAGGTGTTTCACAGAACTATTCCAAGGCCATTGGTAGGGCAGCAATGTATTTTTTAAACATTATTTGAAGTGCAAGTTTAATACTGTGACTAGTCCTTGCTTGAAAAACAGAATAGATGGGGTTTTTTTTTCCCCTCAAAAGACATGCACAAGTTTCTGGGTTCGTAGGCTCTTTTAGAGAGTGCTTAGCAGGTAGAGCTCCCATACTTTCAAAATTCCCTGGCTGTGAGTGACTTAATGAGCAACATGCATTGGATTCCACCCTGTTCCAAACAAAAAGAATTCTGAAACAGAATTATCTGCCACTTATCAGAACAGGATTATGTGCCAATATGCAGTCACCCTTGTTGATGATGGGAGCAGGGAGCAGAAAATCAGGTTGCTAAAGACCTTGTAAAGATTCAGGTGTAAGCCCTTAAATCTAAATATGATTTTTTTTTTAATCACATGTAGAATGGAATAATCTAACAGATCATAACCCTATTCATAATAAAATAGACATAATTTCCCTCCATCTGGATGGTGTTTTCCAGCTTAAGTCATCATTTATGCTACAAGGTTTATTAATCTACAGGAGAACTACTTGTGGTCATTTTGCAGCTTTTGTTATGTATAGAGGGCTTCTAGGAGACAGCAGAGTCGATGAGGAATTCAAAGGATGACAAAGACCTACAACTAACTCCAAGGATAACAAAGCATGTATTTTCATCCTGATACTCATTAACACAGATCCCACTGCAAAAAGCCTCTGACAATCAAAACTCCTACCCCTTAAGCTACTGAAGGTCTAAGGAGGGTTTTAAATGCACATGCATACAGAATATGATGAAACTAGTACAGAGCACACAGAAGTGCCTAGCCATGTGCCACAGAAAATCAAATCAGATTCTGACCTCATTTATTCCCACCTAATCTTCCTAAAGAGAATCAAGCAGCCTTGATGCAAACAGGGTATGAACTTAAATAAGAGGGAGGCTTACAGCATGGTAAAAGCTTTATTCAAGGCTGAAAAACGAAATACGTCTTGGAGGTCTGAAGCCTTCTCACAGAAAAGTAAAAGATATTTAGGTCTTTTGTTATACCAACTTTGGAATCAAATAATTACTGACTTGAAAAGCACCTCATTGCACAGCTACACCCTGCAAATAGCCATTATTCTTATAAATTTGTAGATATAGATAGATAGTATCTATCATCATCATAATTGATTAGCATCACCATTGTAAACAAAGATATGCAATGTTTAGATAAATTGATTTGAGTAAATTTCTTAACCATACAATTTCACTGCTGTCTCAGGACTAATCTAACAGTTCATAGTTCTGGTAACGGTATAGTAAGAAGCAATGCTAAAAAAATCCTTTGGTATTTCCATGGCTCAAGGCACCAGCGGCTACAAACAGCCACTTTAAAATCAATTTTCTAATTGCTTTATTAAAAAACAAACTAAATATACTGCTGTCAGCATAATCACTTATTTTCCCTAATGAGAGGTATAATTTTATCTATGAACGATTTTGAGAAAAGTAGTGTCTAATACGCTGTTAAAAAGTAAGTGACCTAAAAAACTGAGTATGCACACACAATGCTATGCTTTTCTTCCACTACAACCACCCCCTTATTTTCTGTTTTGTGATGGGTTTTGGGAAAAAGAAACCTCAACCAACCAACAACAACAAAAAGTCAAAAAACCCCACAAAACCCTACAAACACTCCAACCCCTCTAAAACCCAACAACAGTTGCAAGGATTTTGGTTTTATAATCCATGGTAAACCTGATCTGCTCTATTCATGCATTGCCTTACATGTGACAAACCTGTCATGTAAACTGCGTTCTTCTTGTGGTAACATTGATAACTTCAATGCTCCATGAAAAGCAATGTATTTAGGCATTTGACAAGATGCAAAATATTTTCTCTGGGGATGTAAGCTGACTTGTCAGTGGAATATTTCTGTAACTACCATTAAGTCACAATCCATTTTAATATGAACTTTGGCCTAGTATAAACACAGAGATAATTTAGATTATGATTTCCTGGCCTGGTCTGTCCATCCTGTCTATCAGACCAAAAGAGTCCACTTAATGTGCATCACGTTGTACATATGGTGTAAAAAGACTAGTTTCCTTAAGGCAAGAAATACTAAACCTCAACTATAAGACTTTTAAGTGTGTTGATAAAGTGTTCACAGTGGTTAGGTTTACTCGAGACGTACTTTTGGACTCTTACATGATAAAGGTTTTGTTAAGCGCCACCACCCGAGACCTCGCATTAAGGAAGGCGATCATGGCACCGCACTCCACACAGGCCGAGGGGCGCAAGCGCAGCCCTGGGAATGCACCCGTGCCCCCCACAGCCCTCTCCCCTCGACGGCAGTCCCGGTTACCAGAGGAGCGGGGATTAGTGGTACTCCTGCCTGGGCAGCGAGCTTCCCCTGCCCAGGGCGTTCATGCTCCTGTGCAGGTCCAAGGCAATTCGGATGGGTCAGGTTTGGTTGTCTATGTGCTTGAGAACTGTGTGTGTTGTTTTGGTTTTGGGGTTTGTTGTTGTTGGTTGTTCTCTTTAACAAACTCGTAAAGCAGTGGCTTACTCATTGCACTGAGAAAACAGCTGTCTTTCTGGAAGATACTTTTTGGGGCATATTTAAAAAAAAAATCACCTTTAATAACACTGAATAGAGGGATGCATGTAGCGGGTAGCTTGGATCTTGACAAAGCTCAGTCATATAATAGAGTGGCCACAGAGCTAAGTATTTTTAATTCAGGTGGACAATTACCTTTTTTATTCTGTACTTTTGGAAAATGTCTTACAAATCCTTTGGCTTCTCTTAGGCTGTCGTTTTAACTTTACCGCTCAATTAAAATGACCATTGCCTATCAACACCAGTGAACCACTGGAGGGGAATAAAAGTCTCTTCCACTTTTCCTAACCAGAAATTTCACGTGTTCTGGTGCTGAATAAGCAGAGGTGAAGGCTGTGGGCTCCAAGCTTGCAAAGCATTAACACACATGCTTACAAGCTTTCCCTGAGCTTGGGCACATCCCCTGCTTCCTGCCTACCTCTCCGGACCACCGGCAGTCGAGGAACCCAATGCCCCTTGTGAGGAGTGCCGGAAAGCAGAAGCATCACCCGTCTCCCTCGCCGCTTTCCAGAACGTTCCAGGTCCCTCCGGTGGGCACAGCCCTCACCCGACCTGCCTTCTCGCTGCCGCCGCCGCGTTTTCTTCCCTGAGGGCACCCAGACGCGTAACGCCCGGCGCCCCGCGGATACTTGCTCCCCCGCGTTTGGCGGAACCGCTCCTACAGCTTTGTCACCTTCCTGCTCTGCCACCAAGGCCAAGAGGTGATCTCCGTTCAAAACCGGATCTGTTAAGAAGTGTTCGGACGCCGCAGATAACGGTTTCTCGGTTAACGGTCAGTCCGCAACCACCCATGGGGACAAGCCCCCGAACGCTCTACCTCGCCCACCTGGCGCCCCCTTGCGGCGACCCGGCGAAGCCACCGCCCCGCTGACTGACAGGCGGCCTCCCGTCAGCGGGGGCTGGCGGCTCCCGGGGGGCACTGGCACCCCTGGCACGCCACGCCCACCCGCGGCAGGGGCGCCCGGAAGGGACGTGGGCGCTTTAAAAGCTCCACCTTGGCCGCACCGCGGTCTCCTGAGTGCCGGCAGGGGGGGGGGGGGGG
>NDXB01012991.1:87236-103594 GCA_002631895.1 Agapornis roseicollis | reverse complement strand
AGTTGGAATCCAATGGGTCAAAGTTAATATTAAAAAAAAAAAAAAAAAAAAGAAAAAAGGCAACAACCCACTCTGCAGTAACTTTACAGCTTTCTTTCCTGCAAAAGGGTGGGGAACAGAACTCTTTGGTTGAACAGGAGGCATAGTGTTAACTGTGAGAAACCGAGATATTCACAAGTGGGAATAACCCTGGTTATTGTGTCTTTATGGAGAAGGAGGAGGTATCTTAATCTGAAGAACAAGATCCACAACATGAGATATGTTCCCTTTTCTCTTAACATTTAAAAGTGTTTTCTGGCAAGTGAATAACCTAGTCTGACAAATTGCTCAGCCTTTGCCCTAGAGTTTGTTTATTTGAGAATATAGTTCTTGTAGTATCTTGGGAAGTCTTTAGATTTACTTAATTATTATTAAAGTTAATAATTTTGCAGATCCTTTAGAACTAGTAAATACAACAGGAGGTAACCATTAAATTACGAATTTAAAGCTGCTGAACAGTTAGTGCTTTATAAATAAAATGCACAATAAGCTTTTTTCAGGTAGAACTTTTTGTTATTAGTGGAACTCTGTAAATGGCAGATAACCATGTCATTAGCCCCATTCTGAATACATAATTGCAAAATGTTCTCCAGGCAGTGGAACACAAAGAGGGGAAATTAGTTCTGAAAATACATTAGCATTAGCTTTCAATACCAGCAACAGCAGTTTTCCTCTGGTCAGTCTTGTTGCTTAATTAGGAACATTAAGTGTATGTTATTTTATAACTATAAAATGTATGTATTAAAAAGCCAAAATGAAACCTATAAACCTTTAATAGCACTGTGAAAGGATCAAAATGATGTGCAAGATACAATGGTCTTCACTGTAATCTAGCTTGTAGTGGACTGGAGTTAGCAACAACACAATTTGATGTGACTGATGTGTGCCTAACTAGAAGTTTCTGCACATAGGTACCTGAGATGTCACCATTTTAAGGTACAATACAGTGTTAGATGATGTCCAATGTAATATCAGGTACTGCTTTTTTTTTTTTCTTTTTTTTTTTCCCTGGGTTTTCTTGCTGGAATAGTCAGATGCTCGATGTGCATGTAAATTATTAATCCTCATTGAAAGATCANGTTAGATGTTGTCCAATGTAATTTAAGGTATTTCTTTTTTTTTTTTTCTTTTTTTTTTTTCCCTGGGTTTTCTTGCTGGAATAGTCAGATGCTCGATGTGCATGTAAATTATTAATCCTCATTGAAAGATCATGAGAAGGGCAGAGAAAGGAGGGAAATTTTTGCTGAACGTGGTAAAAATCAATACTTGCAAGTCTTGAGGAAAGAAACTAATTTAAAACATTGTCTGTTAGTGTCACCTATAGTATGCTTTGAAATGAGTAATGGTAGTTGAAAAAGGATGGCTTATATACAGCATGTTAAAAGGCTCTTTCTTCTGTACTAGCATAATTAAAGTCTTAATAAAAAGGTTACCTAAGAGCAAAATCTCAGGATAGGCTTTTTGTTGCAGTTGTCTAAATTCCTAAATCTTAATTTGATGAAAGTATGCTATAACGTATATATAATATATATTAAATGGCACTTTTTAAAGAATTTAATTCTTGCTGGTACAGAGTGAGGACAAGGATGTCAACAAGTGTGCTGTTCCATCATATTGTGTTGACACATCATTTACATAACATATATTTAAAAGCAGGCAAGTATCACCTGTTCAAACGTACTGCTTAGGTGATATATTTTGTTTAGCTGCTATCATAATGTAAGGTCCTAAATGAAATTAAAGCTTGATCATTTGAAACTGGCCCTGAAGCTTAGTCCACTTCTACTGTTGGATATCCTTTGGAAACAGTTCCAAAACCTTATTTATGAAAAGTGTAACACTTCACACAAACATGAAGCTGTTTCTGTGTTCTTCTGAGAGATTTTCAGGAGCAAAAGCGCCCAGCTCTTATTTATAAGGAGAAGAAAGAACTACTAGTTTTTTTAGCCCACTGACTTCAAGTCTAAGCACTCCGTGTTTCAGGGGTTAGCTACTCTGAAAATTATTTGTTTCCAGCTTATGAATGGCTCCAGGTGACATGTTGAATGTATGTCATACAAGGAACTCCTCTTTTTGTTAGTAGTGGCTAGCAGCCATTTTTCCAAAAAGTCAATGAGATCTTGCTCTTCTTTTAGGATGATATAGTGGGTCAAATGTCTTAAAGGCATGCAAATCCCCTGGTAAGGGTAGAGTTACTTTCTGCACCTCCCACATGCATAGTTGGTGTTGTGATCATCTCTTCCACAGGTGTTCAGTGCCTGGACACTGTGCATAAATAGTTTTTAACCTTTCCCCAAAATCCTTCCAAATGCACTTGATTTGTAGCAATGGCAGCTGAGGATTAGGAGGAACGCAGTCTTTCATATGTTTGCACCATATCTCCTCCTTTCTCTTGCTCAGAGTCTAGACTGCAGTTGCTGGGCTATTTTGGCTGCCTTACTTCCTGCCCTTGGTTAGCCATACTTGTTAACACAGACATAAACCCTTATTCTCATTAAAGGTAACAGGTTTAAGGGCATACACTTACTTTAAGCAATTTATGTCTCTTTAGTTTAAAGCCAGTGTTAAGTGACAATTAGCCTTTGGCATGAAGGAAAATAACTGTGAGGCATCATAGTGCTTATGATACCTGTTTAGGGTGCCATGCACACTCTTCAGAAGCCTCTGTGGGACTCTCATGCTATATTTAAAGCATCCTGTAACTTAGGAAGCTATTTTGAATTGGAACGAATGCTGCATTTACCTCAAGCTTCTGGAATGGGGCATGGTATCCAAAACTCCAAAAATACTACATGTAACCCCAGATTCTTGTACATAGTGCCAAATCAGAATGCTCTGGTATTAGGGTGCATTTGGGTTGCCTTATCTTGATCCTGCGGGTCACTGGGACCATCTTGCTCTATTTGAGAATGTCAGCATTCTCTCCTTACCTAGTCATAGCTGGTTCAAAAATGGCCAAGGACAGTTGGTACTATGGCAGGTGTTTAAAAAACAAATAGGCAGCCGAAACAAGATATTCTTTTTCATCAGAGTTGGCCAAGATTTAACTACTCTAGGAAGTAAATGGGTAGGTTTTTTGCTAATTTTTTGACAGGCATTGCAAAATACAAGTACCTTTCTGTCCTACTGTCAAAATTGCTTTCCTGTGCAGAAGATTATCTCAGGTGTTTTTGTAAATTATTGAACAAATTATTCAAGATTAAATCCTTTTGGTCAACTGAATGGGGTGGGGCAGATGAGGATCTCTATTACATGGCTTTTCTTTCCTGTTAACAGTGATCAAAAGTCTGTTAAGTGTCATCAGTTGTTTGAACAACAAACCAAACCTATTTGAACAGCAGTTTCAGTTTAATTGCCTTCTGCTTCTTTTCATTGTAACATTTCTAAAATTGAAATGTGTGCTGTGTTGGTATATAGTTATCAGTAGTTCAGGATGAGCACAGAGAGTTGTGGGTAGCAGGCTGTAAAAAGAAAGCCCCTGATAGAAAGGATCAACCTAGTGAAGGGTGATGGAACTGTTTCATCCCCAAGACATAGCAGAACTATCCTCTTGATGGAGGAACTATCTTGCACTTGAGAAGTGTATGCCTTAGTTGTACCTACTTGTAACCGTATACCTTAGCTGGCTGCAAGCGCAAGTACTGCTATTGCTATGGTCTCTGGTCATGTGAAAGACCCCTAATGCTGGCTCTTTGTATTCATCCTTGCCCCGTGTGGGATGGTACTCTGCTGTCTCCTCCTTCCGTATGCCTTGATGTAAGGCTGCAGGAAGGAGTTGGCTGAACAGGGCACCTTATGAAGGTTCATAACTGCGGTGTGTGTAGCTGTGGGGTTTCTCTGATTATATACATACCCTGTATCAGGGAACCCATGCTGCAACTAATACCAGTGTAATTTCTGCATAGAGAATAGAGTACATGCCCACTGATAATTCCTGAAAGAGACTTTTCTCCTTCACGACTAAGTATCCTATGGCCTGCAAAATGATAGTTTTGTCCTGCTCATCAGCGATTCCCTTTTCCTACATTTCTGTGCTTGAGTTTCTGCAGAGCTTTTCTTGCTCACCCTGCAAAATGTCATTTTAGACTGTAACCTTAATTTTTCTCTGAAGAAAATGTGCTGAGCATAGATAGTAGGACACATTAATCTTCTTGAAAAAGAAGAACCGAAAAGACCTCAAGCAGATAGTATTTCCATAAGGTATTCATGGCAAAACACAGGAATATGTGCATCTTTTCTAAGGCCATGAGGCTAACATGATTTACATCATTGTATTTCTAGAAAACAGTCTTTAGGTGACCTAAAGAAGTAGGCAAGTGAGCAAAAGAGTTGCAAAAAAAAAAAAGATAATCTGCCCTATGAGTAACATAATAAGCTTTTGTGGAGAATGTGCCAAGTGAAGATGTGTATGTGTACATATGCCCTAAATGACAATGGAGAAACCCCCATTACTCACATCAAGAAGGCCTGTATCTTCAACTAGTACACATTGAGTACTTCTTTTATACAGGATGATAATGTGTTTGAAGCTTCAGGAGTCAGAGGTGGATAAAATGGTGGGAAAGAGCAAAGCAGAAGAAACCTTCTATAAGCTCTGTACAATTTGTGCATTCAGTTTTAATTTCAGATCAGTTTCATCTAGACCCAATTTTAATTCTTTTCCTAGTATGAATGGGAAGAAGTCTGATTTACACAAACAGGGTTCTTGTTTGGAAGAATATGAAGTGGTTTTATTTTTTCCCAGTGTGTGTGACTTGTCATAGAGGTTTTCCCAGCTTGTTTCCCAATATTCTTGGCAAAACCAAAACCCCCCCAGAAAATCACTACCACAATATTGAAGACATATTTGTTGCAATATGATTGACAAGATGAGGAGGTGGTATATCATTTCTTTGCACATCAAGGGACCGGCAGCGAATGAAACCAAAACTAGAATTTAGGCTGCTTTATTTATCCCTTGAACAGATGCAGTACAAGCAGCTGCAATAAGATCTTTTATACATTCCACCCATGATTCCCTGGTGTTCATGTGTCCTAAAGACAACCTGGAAAGCAGGCAGGACACTTGGTTGTACAGCATTATAAGTACAGTGTGAGATGCTGATCCATGGAGAAGGAATTCAGAGCTGGATCTGAGTTTCATGCCATTTGATTATATGGTTAGGTATGTCTTTCTTTTGCACTCTGAGTGTTTAGTTCGGTTACTTAATGTGGTCTCTAAATTTTTTTGTTTTATTAAAACTCTTTATAGGCCAGGAAACAGCACAAAGTAGTAGTTTTAGTATAACACTTATGATAATTTGCCTTAAATAAATCTCCAAGCTTAGGAAGCCAAGGAAGAGCTCTTGCCATGTAATTAGTTGTGAAGTCGCTTTGTTCAATGTGTAGGTAAAGAGTTTAGGAAGAAACTTTGCTTGTGAGTTTAGAACATCCACCTGGATGACAGAAGTCCTTACTTTTTTATTTTCCCCTAAAGCATCTGCTCTTGGATACTGTCTGAGTAGTGGCTATCTAGGTCACATGTTCACACTAGTATGAGACTTTCTTGGGATGTACTAATGCTGTAAAGAGAGATGCATTGAAAATACTCTCTAAAATATTATCTTTTCCCACTGCAGACAACCAATTTTACAATAACAAAGATGTGAATCAGGAACTAGCAAGAAAATTGTCCAAATTGCCAACGTCTCTTTGAAAAAAAGAAGAATGAACACGCCATCTTCTGAAGCTGTTTCTATCTTCCCACATTGCTACCACTGCATTAATGTGATACTCAGTAAAAATTAGTTTTTCAGTGTGTTGTAAAAGAAAAGCATTTTTTCTGGCTAAATTCAAACATCCTACAAGAGCTGATAGTGGCCATCTTGAAAAGGCAAAGTTGACACATGTGTGGGTTAAAGCTTAAACAGGGGGAGTTTAGATTGGAAATAAGGAAGAAGTTCTTTACTGTAGGGGTGGTGAGGCACTGGAATGGATTGCCCAAGGAAGTTGCGAATGCTCCATCCCTGGCAGTGTTCAAGGCCAGGTTGGACAGAGCCTTGGGTGACCTGGTTTAGTGTGAGGTATCCCTGCCCGTAGCAGGGGGTTGGAACTAGATGATCTCATGGTCCTTTCCAACCCTAACTATTCTATGATTCTATGGTTCTTTTTTAATATTTTTTGAATATTTTCATATATTTGCTGAGTAAAGCCATAATATTAAAAGCTCAAAATACTTACTTTTTTAAAAAAGGAAATATGAAATCAAGTGAAATCATGTTTGTTTAGAAAGATATCAAGCCCTAAGAAAAATTGATGAAGGTGGTGACTTGCAATGTCCTTTGTCTTTTTTTTTTTTTAGCATAGTTTTTACATTTTTTGTTAACACACAAGAAATGCTCTCCCTATTCCTGTTTTCCTCCTGAATGTCTACTGCCTGTCACTTATGTATTTATCTTTGGATGCAAATGGCCTATAAAAAAATCTACTTTATTCTGTACACCTGTGATGAACAGGTACTCTTTAATATATATATTCTTTCTCTGTCATTTGTCACGCTATGGCTTACATTTTGCCCTGTTTATCTTGCTGTGCTGCCAGAATAAGTAAATATCTAAGCTGTTTTGATTGTATCTTTTTGTTCAGTTTCATTCCTTTAGTATTCAAGAACATGGATTTTTCTCCCATCTGCAGTGCTTTGTTTCTTTTTGCTGATCTTTTTCTATGCATTGCCTAGTTGGACAACAGTTTTGATAGCTGTGGATATTTTCTTCTTGAATGAATTTGCAAAACTTGTCCAACAGGCTCAGCATCCTCAACTGAACTTGTGGGCACTACTGTGAGAGCAAGGACAAATAGCCTTCGGTTTGACTGTGCCTCTTGACACTTTCCTCTCTTCCTCTGGTGACTTGTCACAGTGACCTATTGTAAATAGGTTGCACTGTGACAATTCTCAATTTAATTAGAATCATAGAATAGTTAGGGTTGGAAAGGACCTTAAGATCATCGAGTTCCAACCCCCCTGCCATAATCAGGGACACCTCACACCAAACCATGCCACCCAATGCTTCATCCAGCCTGGCCTTGAATACCGCCAGGGATGGAGCACTCGCAACCTCCCTGGCCAACCCATTGCAGAGCCTCACCACCCTCACAGGAAAAACTTTCTTCCTTATATCCAATCTAAATCTCCCCTGCTTAAGTTTGAACCCGTTACCCCTTGTCCTGCCACTACAGTCCCTAATGATGGGTCCCTCCCCAGCATGCCTATAGGCCCCCTTCAGATACTGGAAGGCTGCTATGAGGTCTCTTCTTCAGCCTTCTCTTCCCCAGGCTGAACAGCCCCAACTTTCCCAGGCTGTCTTCATATGGGAGATGCTCCAGTCCCCTGATCATCCTTGTGGCCCTCCTCTGGACTTGTTCCAACAGCTCCATGTCCTTTTTACATAGATAAAAGAGAGAGTGCTTTATGTATAAGGAGAACTGTCTATAAGCTGTACTTTAAAATTAATAGTATGAATCTTAAACTCTGTTTAGCTTTGAAATACAACTTTCGCTTCCTGTAATGCCTGACATTGTCTTGAAGTTTAGTGGGTTTTTTCTTTTCTATTCTTCTCCAACACCTCCCTCTTCCAGGTTTTTTTATGACTAATTTTTATGCAAAGATTAGTGAGAGAGAGAGTAGGACAGGTCTTTGTATTTTGATTGAAAATACGTTGTCTGTTTTGTGATATGAGAACATCATATTAAAGTCAACATGGTGTCCTTCTTCTAGCTTCACTCCAAACCAGTCTTATACTTAGCTATCATAAACATAGCTGTTTATATCTTCTAAGTTGAACCCAAGTAAGAAGTAACTACAAGGCTGGACAAACTGCATGAATACTGGAAATGTAGGCATATATTCCAAGACAGTGAGGTTGCTAACAAATAAGGTACATTTTGATGGGTAGATGCATGTGGAAATGACTGATAGTTTTTGCTTACCCTGTTATTCACTGTCAAAGCATTTGTCAGTATCCTGCTATGACTGGGATAGTATATTGGGGTTTGTATTTGGATTGAGTAGTGTCAAGAGAAATGCCAGGATCAAGTCTGAAAGAATTGAGAGCATATGAAGCCTATGTACTGGCATAGGACCATAAGGAATGAGTTTGCAGTCTTGTCTGGTAGCTTTCCTGCTATAATAATCCTCCCATTTTAATGAACACAAGATTAATCTATTATAATTTAAACAAGGAGGTTGGAAGCTTGGAGAATAAATAGCCCTGCTTCCACTTCAGTGCATGCTCACAATATTTACATTGGGGTTTAGAACAAAGTTGATTTATTTGGTGTTCATAGCAAGAAGGAATGTTCCTCAGTAAAAGTAATAAAAAGCCAAACCAACACCAAAAAAACCCGAAGGTAAATTCTCAGTAGTGTGAGAAATTGGGCCCTGAAAGAACCAAAGCTATTCAAGTCATAGAAGTTTAGGTAGAATATCATTATATAATTAAAAAATATTTTGTCTACACATGTCAGACTGCGTTACATGTCCAGTTCTCTGACATGCCCAGCTCCAAAAGTCAAATCTTTTGGTTTTTTTCCCCCGGTTTTATTGAAGTGTGAACGTACTGACTGAATGAGTGCTATTGTTGGCAAGCCTTTGATGAACACTCCTGGAATTTCATTGCAGGAGCCATGACTTCTGTTTTATCTGAAATCTCACTGGCTCTTGATGACAGACAAACTCTGTTTTTAGCATTGCACTGAAGGTCAGGCAAATGAGTAGTTTCCAAATAGAGTAACTGAAGATACTGGAACAGATTTATTCCTAGTATAATTCCACTAGTTCTGTGAAGCTGCAGGAGAAATATATTTGTCAAGAGAGCCTTACAAGTTGAAGAATAATATCGCTATCCTCAATCACTTGTGTGTAAAAAGAGATTGGAAGAACTGTCATTTAATGTACAGTTAAAATTCCTTTTGCAAGATAAATGCTGTACACACTAAGATAAGAATAATGCTTTTAGTTGGTATACTCCAGCATAACTCCATTAAGGAGACTGGGCACCACAGAATGTGGTATTTTTTTTCTAGTATCTGAGACTCTGTCTCTAGTTTTTTAATGAGAGATGAGGTTTTATGGCTGTGTATGTATTTTATGATTATCTAGGAAATGTATGCACTGCTTAGGGTGCTTTCCTAGTGGCATTTGGGATTATTCCATTATTTTTCATAGATCTTTAATTTTAGCTACATAAGTCTATAACCTGACTAACTAGCAGACTAGTAGGATATTTGACTTCATTTTTACAAGTTATCTGTGACCTTTATTCAAAGCAAAAAATTGATTTTTCAGATGGATCAAAAAAAGTCAATAGTAATTTTTGAACATGAAAACAATACTGTTGTACCATTGCTCAGGTATTAGGAAAGGAAGAATCAACATCTTTGTAGAATGACATTGCAAAAGCTACTAGAGTCTGTGAAAAATTTCTTATGGGAGAAACTTTGCACAGATCACAACCACACTGACTGTTTCCAAACCATTGTGAGAAGTGGAGGAGCATAGACATGCTTATGGATGCAAGAAGTGCATGTGTGTCAGCAGGAAGGTGTAGCTAGGGCCAATGAGGGGCTTTTTATATCCTACATTGTTAGAGTGAATTGGTCAGTCTAGGTTGGGGACATAGAATTTCAAAGATGCAGAGAGATCTTTTGGTAAAGGCTGTAATCTTCTATGCCGCTTTGTGCCTGAAGGACTGGAGGTACCTTAATTACCAGCATTGGTTGGTGCAAAAATTCAAGATTAGGTTTTCATGAAGAGGACATTAACAAGAATGTAAAAGAGATGTAAAATACATGCAATTATCATTTTTACAGCTGTGTGGCAGAAATGTATCATTTAAAGTTCAAACAGCATTTTTTAATACTTTGGTTTTACTTTCACCAAAAGCTTATACTTCAGTGATCTTTTTCATTAGAAGTGGCAAAATGTTTAATGACAGATACCCTGATGATCATAAAGTACAAACTACTTTTGCCATGAAAAGGCAGGATTTCTTCAGATTCAGTTAGCTTTGACTCTTATGCTGTACCTTGAAGGCTCTGCTTTTCCAAACCACTCACAGCATATGCTCTTTTCAAATCCATCAATCCTACACTCGCTCTATACCCTATGTTCTAATGTCAGAGGAAATCTATGTTGTACTTGTGGCACCTGCTGTGGCACATACTTCAGCTACTTTAGGGTAGTACTAAGCATACCACCATACTTAAAGTCCTGTCAACATAGCTGTGATAAAGACCCTTTGGAAACTGTATAGCTTCACCTAAAATAATCATTTATCATAACTCATAAGGGAGAATTAATTGGCATTTAGTACACGTAATAATTTGGATTAGTGCCCTTCATGAAACAGCCGTGTACATAAGTACAGGCTGCATATAGAAGTAATTTAATTTGTAACAAGACAAATCAATTTCTGTTGCAAATAAACTCCACTTTAAAAAAAAATACGTAAGGCAGTCAATATATTAGCAAGTGCCATTGCACTGAATACTCTTAAGTCAGGCTTTGGAAACATCAGTCTGTATTACTAAAATCTGAAAATACTTGTCATAGCTAAATTACAAGTTTATAACAAAACTAGATCAAACTTTGTTTACTTTACTAATATTAACATAGTTCAAATGATGGGTTAACAAAATAGTGTATTATAATACTATTGTCCATTATATAGAAATATTGTTCTATGGACACTTATACAAAAGTAGCTTATACAAAAACATACACATCCCTCAACCTCTTTGGCATAGTGCATATTATGATTGGATTTGAGAATGTGCACTATCTACACATGGATGTTTTGCAGTTGATTGTTGCATCTATTACAGAAAGCTAGAATGGGAAACAAAAGATGGTATTTGTTGGGTTTTTTTGGGTAGGATGGGGGTACTCTCTTAGTATTTACTCATATTTACCTCAGAAATTTCTATAGTCATCCTGTCTTCCCACCAAGATAAGTGTACAACTCTAAAATCCAGTCTCTCCTAAATCCATTATACTTTTATTTTTCTTAAATGAATCTCCATGCATCATAGGTTTGTCATGATAAGGATTTGCTTAATTGAGCTTCAGGTAAATGTAGGTGGATCCTTTTGATCCTATGGACCATTCTCACTTGCTGCCACTAACGTGGGCTTGTCTGTGTTCTGCCAACACAGGCATCTTCGAATTTTAATTTCTGGAATTTGGACTTATATGTAATTCAAAAAGTTGCAAAGATTGCGTGCTGTGAGTGTTTATGCACTGGAGCAGAAAAGGACTGTCTGATACAGAGTGGAAGGTGTGCTACTCACATTGACTTTGTAAGATGGGAAGTTATGTGTGAGTCCTGCCAGCTTTCTTTTTTTGTGAAGTGAGTTTGCTGTGGCCCTAGCCATAGTCATCAGACATGGGTCCAAATGGTAGAGGTGAGATGGACTTGGAAGTTGTCATTTTTGATAAAAGCAGCAGGGAGATTTCTCTTCCGGACAGAAGGAAATGGGGATGTGAACACTAGGCTGCCCACAAACTTGGTTTTACTTCAATACTCATAAAACCAGCAAATATTAACATAAAACTGTAGAGGGAGTAGAAGAGCTTTGAGAACCCTGTTGTAAATTAAGGGTATGTTGTCCAAATGTTATTTGAGAAGAAATCATTGATATTTTGCCTGAGGTGAAAATGCAAACTTTGGTTTACCATTGCCAGGGAGCTATACAGCCATTTGTAGTGCTACAAAGCAGTTAAAACAGAAACTGAAATATTCGCATCTGCTCTGAAGGGAATTAATGGGGAATTGGGACTGTAATGTTTTTGCTATGCTAAAGCTTTACTTCTAATGTGTTGACAGCACAGAAAAATAATAACCCAAGCGACAGGAGTTTTCTGTTCTTCCAGGCAAACAGGCTGGGGTCACGGGAGGAATATGCACAATGGAATTCATTTCTTGCATCAGACTCCTTGACTCACAAACTTCTGAACAACTTCATTCACACCTTGGGGAAGGTGCTTGTAATTCTGCAGTTTCAAAATTTGTTAATCATAGAGCAGTTCTGTTCTTTGCCGTTCCTTCTTTAGAAGGATTTAACCACTATCGATATTCAGACTTCCAGTTCTTCATTCTGGGGTTTTGGTTTTTTCTTTCTTTCTTTTTCAATGGCTGATTATCAGTTTACTTACTAAGAAAAGCATAAGACTTTCTAATTACACTGCTACAGCATAAACAACACATGGACACCTTATCAGTCTTTACGTAAGATGGGCATGACTTGGTGTCATATCTGAGTTGCAGCCAGCAAAATTTCAGATTGACAGCCTAGTGCTCTTAACCTCTGGACTATCTCATTGCACATTGTTACAGGGTCATCCATGATAAAAAAGGATAAGGGACCTCCAAAGAGACATGACTGTTACCTTATTGTCTGTGGAGCTTTTACCTCTGTGCTACCACTGCGAGGCTCTTCACAGAGACTGCAACAGGTGCTAGAATTATTGCCTAGACTACAAGGACAAGTAGTATAGAGCTTGAAGTCCATGCTTTCATGCCAGTTCTGTTTGTGGCATCACACAAGGTAGCAGAGTTAGATGAGATGATATTAGATGTTTTAAAGTGGAGAGTGAAGACAGTGTCTTGTTCTTCTCTGTCATAGCCAGAATCTTGTAAAACTAGTTTTATCTTTTTATCTCAGCTTCTCCTTTTTTTCTGTTTGCATTATTATTAGGAACTCATTTTAATAACCGGGGGATTTTTTTATACCAGTCTTGTGTACCATTCGGCAAAAATACTGCTTGATGTCTTGTTTGCCACTCTGTGAAACTTGTTGGTTCCTTATTTAAAATACTTGTATTACCCTAAAATACAGGGCCAGGGAAGGCCTGGGCCCTCTTGTGCTAGGCACTGCATATATATGTCAAAGAGACATGTCAGTGGCTCACTGTTTAAAACCAGAGAATTTCCTCAGATTTGTGGTGTGTCTCCATCAGAGAAGAAAATTAGCCATATTAATCTAAACTTATATTTACATTTTCTGTGTGGTTGATGCATATAGTTTTAATATCAGCTACAGTTTATGCTTTATATTTCCCTTTGCAGCTTCAGAAGTCACTCCAATTTGGTAATAAAATTTTGGTAGTAAAATACTGTTTCCAGTATTGACTCAATGTTAAGATGGACTAACATAAGTCTTTTTCTAGTTCTGACTTTGAATGGCTGTTGAAGAATAGCATCATTATGAAATTGTTGCTTTGTAACTATAGAATAGGAGGTTGATCTAACTGGAATAGAAATTACTTTTACTTCAGTGTATGCTGGACTAAGTATGACTCATTTGGTATGATCTGGATTTGCAGAGGAGCTCTTTTCTGAGGATTTTAGATAGGTGATACACAGGAAATGGAAACAGAAGGTAGAGGGTGAATTTCTTTCAATCCTGGAAATGACACAAAAAGGCAGAGGGAAAGGCTATTCAGAAGAAAATGCCTGTCACCAGCTGAGAGAACCAGATGGACATAATCTGTGGTACTATTTAAAATAGGTTTAGTAAGAGTTTGGGAGCATCTTTGGATTTTATTAGGCAATTACCTACAAAATGCTTGTCTTGATCCCCTGTCATATACATATGTAATCTTACAGTCTATTGAAAAGTTGTTTAATTCTATAAATAGCCCATCCTAGGATAAAGAGAGCTTACTAATACAGCTCCATTTGGTAGTTCTGTCTGTCCCAGGAATATCCCCAGCTGCCCAGTAGCCATCCAGGCATTCTTAATTTTCATTTATTTCCTCTTCTTGATATGTGAAGTAAAAGCCTCCTGTTGTTAAATAGGTACATATTCACTTTGAGAAATGTTTTCTGCTGCTATTGTGGCTGGAATGGTCTTGATGTGAAACACATCTAAATTCCATCACTGATAGCTTTAAAATATTTTCTCTGCAAACATAATTCATGAGACTAAGCAATGTTACTGAATAAGGTGCTGTGAGAGAAGGAAGGATACTGAAAATGGGAAACAGGGAGGGTGGGAGCCAGTCATCCACTAAGTAATCTCTTGATTGAAGAGTTTTTGGAGAAACTTTGCTAAGACCAGACTCTGACAACATATTAAAACCCAAACCTCCTGCAGACTTTGTTTGCGCATGGCTGTACAGCTCTGAAAAACACAACAGAGAGCTTTCATAATTCTGTCAGGCATATTTCTGGCTGGATCTGAGATTTGCATGTTGGTATTAGGGAATACATCAATCTTTAAAGACATTTTTGCTTTATGCAGTCCAAAATGTCACTTTAATTTAGCCATTCGGATGCTTGCTTGACAAAATAAGAGTGGTGAAGCTCATTGTCATGCAGTTTAGCTATGTCCTCATTTGAGATCAAAGTAGAGGGTTAACTTTTTTCTATGTGTTCCTTTCATTCCTCATTTGCATCAGGCAGATAATGGTTTTACTAGCAGCAGGAATCCCTATTAAAGCAACTGTCATATTTTGTCATCTACACAATTCATTGTTTAGCAGTTCATTTGATGCAAGATGAAGGAAAAAAGACAAACTGGGCACAGAAAGCCAGACCACCTTAGACTTTGTGAAATTCTGTCTTGGTCAAACAACAACCTTCCTGTTGCCTCTTCCAAACCAATTATTTTGACATGCTCCACCACTGCAGAAGTTACAGTGTCTAACACAGCCAAGGATAATGCTGTTAAGCCAAATTCTGAACTTGATTGCATTCCTTCCTTCTATTTAAGTCACAGGACTTAAATAGATGTCCTGTGAACATTTATTCCATAACAAAATATGCAATCAGATTATCATAATTAGTGTATGTACCTTGCACTAGGGGAGGAAAATTCCTAATTTAGACATGCAAACTTTTGCAACTCATTTTGGCTAGGTGTATAGCTCACTATAACCTCTACTTCTGAAAAAATATCTATAGTTATCAAGGAAGGAATAGAGACAGAAGTAGAGCTTTGAAATGGAAGTAAAGCACCCTGCAAAATAATTCTGCTGTGCAGCTTGATGATCCATAAGGAGCTGTGCTGTGAATCAAAGATGAATGAATATCTTAAACTAAGAACCATGTTCATCTAGATAAAGCCTGGCTAATTACACCAACCGGAGTAATGATGATTTTCACACATAATTCATGCACCTAATCTTTGTTACCCAAGAATATTTATTAGATACGAATGTGTAGGCTGATTTTGAAATTCTACATTAAGCACCTAATCCACTGATCATGCTGCCAAACTGGTAGAAATCCTTATGATTCACTGTTACTTTCCTTCCAAGTATAATTAACTACCTGAAAGAAATAAGAATGAACAGAGGAATAGGATTTGTTGGAGTACATGTAAACAGTGTGCTTCAAGGCCTTACCTGAAACACTGTTAAAACCTGCATGCTCTGGAAAAATAATCCTGTCTTAGCTTGGTGCTGCTTGCACCAGTAAATGATGAACACCAAATCTAGATGAGATAAAACAGCAGAGAAGCAGAGTGCCCAAAAAGGAATTGACAGAAAGATTGCTCCCAAGTTTAACAGGTAAAAGTATCACTGACCAGCAATGTCAGTACCACAGTTAAATCTGCAGACTGTTTCACAAGATCCTTTTGGTTAGATAGAAAATGTTCATTCACAGTTCATGGTGCTTGCTTTGCTTTCTGTAACTGAAACAGTGGAGACTTCACTGGATCCTCTGGAATGTAGTACAAAGAACTGAAGAATTTATTAAGATGGGACACACCCCAGTTAGCATTCCTGATGCAAACTGAAAGCTCTCTAAACCCCACCTGTTGATCAGCAGGGTAAGAAGCTCAGAAGGTGAAAGGCTGTCCACAGGAGCATGTCACTGGATAGGAAATACTAATTAGCCTTCACTTCCTGCCTTAATACCTTCTTTCAAGTGCCAGTTACTGGTCATAGTCTTTGCACATTGAAATCCCGCTCCATACACACACGTGCTGCATAACTCCTTGGGGAATGCAGAACCTTCCATCAGACAACAGATCAGCTTGTCCACAAGGGAGTGCTTCTCTGTGTGCCTGAAAGACTGTTGGGTGAATGTTGACAAAGTAGGTAATACACCTGGTATTACTGCTGGCAAGAGGTCGAGGTGTCATCTCTGTCACAACAAGAAACAATTTCTGTGAATGTCAAAATGTTTCTAGTTTTCCCATTGTAGAAGTAGTCTTGTATAGAAGTAGTCTTGTTTTTCTAACAGTGAGTATTTGGAATATGCTGCTGAGTGGGAGGGTCCAATAAACATGCTTTGCCATTTTAAAAAATTGTGGAGGGATTGGGAGTCTAAATA
>NDXB01012991.1:62696-87118 GCA_002631895.1 Agapornis roseicollis | reverse complement strand
GGATGGGGAGTCTAAAAAAAAAGTTTTCCCTCTGCCAAAAAAAAAAAAAAACAACCAAACCCACAAACCAAAAAAACCACCAGAAACCAAACCAACCCAGTAGTTTATCCAAAGATAATTGAGGCTGCTTGAAATATGCATTCTCCTGAATGATATCACAGACTCCTGCCTTTTTCTGGAATTGAAATTCCCCAAGAACAGCTTTTCTAGTAGTAGCTGGGAATTTCTGAATCATTTCAGCCCAAAATAGAAGACATGATGTGATGAAGGTGAGTGGCATTGTTTGGATCTGCATGCACAGGTCAGTTTAAATGAAGAGTCATTCACCATGGGCAAATTAATGTTAACTGGCTGTGGTTATTAATTTCTTAAAGCTCTTTCTAAATAACCAGTTTCTAAATCAGCTTCTCAGATTTATGAGACATTCTTGTCAAAACCTTAATTCAGTGCACCCTTCTTGATGTTGCGTTTTCTTAACTTAGCAGTATTTTTAGATGTACCTTTCAGGATGTGTCAGCTCATAAACAGTATTGATGTTTAGTGAAGACTTTCTCTAAGTTCTCAGAACATAGTATCTTTGTCTTTTGTGTAATGTTTTGTAAAATATTTTTATTTCAGATTCTTGCTAGGAAATCGTGCAGGTTGGGAAGGGGAGCTGATGAAGCAGTACTCTGTGGGGAAAGAAGACTATCAGCCCAGCTTTGTATCTAACACACCCAGCTGGTCTGACTTCTTTCTGACCAGAAATTAAACAAGCTTGTGAGCCCTAGACTAATGTTAAGAGCCACTCAGGGTTTACGTGGCCTCCCAGTTCATCACAACAAGCTTGTGGTTCATAGGGGAGGGAAATCATGTAGGTCACTGAATCCACCCATGTTGCATTAGTAGTGTTAGTAGTCACTGTATTTTTCTCAACAAATTGTACTTTTTCAATGTTACTTTTAAGTCTGAAATAGCCTTTAGCTACAAACAGTAAGTATGTTTAAAGATTTCATTTCTATTATTTCAGGTTTTTTCTGTAAACAGGAAGCCAGTCTAAAGTCACATAAAAAATTGATATTGTAGAGTTATGGAAAATTAGTATACGGAAAAAAGACAAAAGTGTACTTTGAAAACCTTCCATATTACTAGTGCTATGTGCCCTGAAGCCACTGTGAGATGTATGGGAAGGTACTCAGCTACATTTATGCACTATAGGATTATAAAACTGATGGATATAAAATTCACTTAGAGGGATGCTTTTACCTTTAGAAAACCATATGTCACTAGCTTGTGCTTTGTCAAATATAATCTGGGGGGGTTTATTATACTCTGCAAGGTTAAGTGGGATATTTTTGAACATTGTTGTACCCACCACTTCACTGGGTTGAAAATCAGCACTTGCATCATCACACTGTAAATAAAGTGCAGTCCTTGTCTTCAGCCTTATCCGCATACCTCCTCAGTAAAGATGAGCAGAAAACCAAGATGCTTCCTTTTTAAAAATTCAGGTTGTGTTGCTTTTTTAATTATTATTCTGCTAGTCTTCACAATCTTCAACACAGCAAGTTTTTGGTTTTGGATCTGAGATTAAGTCAGTGGTTCAAATTATTTCCTGTTAAAAAAATGTGGCTCCTATGGCTTCACAAGGGAAGTGGCATCTCTGTGATCGATTGAAAAGCTAGGAAAACAAAGCTTAAGGTATTACGTTTTAACACGTAAAAAGAACATTTTCAGTCTATAACTTCGCTTGCTTCCTGAAACATCCAGCAATTTACATACCTGTTAAATGTGACGAAATTGTATTTTAACTGTCATGTCTCTAAATTTCCAGGGATCCTGCTGGGATGCCTTGCATGATGTTGCATTATGCACTAAACATGATACAGCATATTACAGAAGAAATTTGCATTGCGCTTTCTCAGGGGAACTCTGCTTCTATTCTTTTTTTATTCACTTGGATCTTGAAAGGAATTCTTCACTCTGAAGCCTGTGCTTGTGTTTATTCTCTCGCAGATCATGGATGAATACTACACGTACAAAACAGTTATGGATAAGGAGAGAGTTTGAGTAATAGATCCTGTATGATGGATGGTTAATGCTGGGCCATCCAATTGAAAAAGATCAACATCGGGCTGTATGGTTCCTTAAAATTTTAGATGTAAAAGTAATGGCACAATACTTAACATCATTCCTGCAAATTTAATTCTGATTTGACATCTCTGTCACCATGTACATGTGCTATGTTTTGTCTTCTTTCATACAGATGTCTATGTGCATTATACTATTCTAAAGCATGGAGTCGAATACCACGTACTTATGGTTTAGAGGCAGGACTGCTAATTGCCATCAAACTGGCAGTTTATGTTTTAGTGATCAAAGAAGGAATTACTCCTCTGGTATTCTGATGACCAGAAACAAAGAGAACTCAATAAACAAATGCACATTTAAAGAACAGTTAAATGTAAGCCTGTATCAATGTAATAAGTACCCTAATTTAAAAAAACACAGGAGCAGAAGAGTCACTTACACATCTGTCAGATCTGTGATAGAACCTCAGGACTGACTCAAAGTCAAAGCTATTTTAAGTTGCTTAATATCACAAGTGGCTGCAGGCCACTAACTGCCAAACTGAAAGTCACAGTATTGTCTCAAATGCCCTTTTAGTCAGGGCTTATTGTTGCTGAACCAATCAAAAGCCCTTCAAAGTTATAAAGCATTGCAGTCTTAGTTATATACAATGAACTGCATTAAGCAGAATGAACTTGAAAGAAAGAACATCTTACCATAGTGGCCAACAGCAAAAGAGACAAAGCCCTCAGTTTATTGCTAATGCTTGTAGGGGGAGACAAGACGAATTGATTTTGTATGAGGAGGTAAAAAGGCTGCACAGAGTGTAAAATTAAGGAAGCTGATGGCTGTGAAAATGGGAAAGGCTATATTGATAACTGACATCTGCCTAGTTGAAACACAAAGAAACATCCTACCTTATGAAAATGCCTTGAAATTAATTAGAATTTGAAAAAGAAGTAGGGAAGAGGAAAGGGAACGTTTGAAGAAACTTAGCAGTTCCAATCCTGCAAGCACTTACAAGCTGAGTGTTACTTTGCTGCAGGGAGTTGTTCTGTAGAAGTCAACAGAGCTGCTTAGGCACACAGGCTGCCAGAGTACTAAAGATCAGTACCTCAACAGTCAGTCTCAGTTTTAATTTGCATTAAGGTTATTAAACTTTGATACCAAAGAACTTACTCACTTGTTCCTTAAAAACTGTTGTAACAAAACAAGTTTTGTTATTACATGACTCACGTCTCTGCTTCCATTTCACTTGTGTGAGACACATAGAACACACTATCTTGGCACAGTATGTGGTGCTAACTGAGAATAGACTGAATAGATCTAAGAGCTATTTTTAGATGAAGATTATGAAAAGAGAGATTACTATTAGTCATACCATATAAGATTTAGAGAGCTGCATAGTTTTATAGCTATGCCAACACATCCCATTAAAAATCCACATCCACATTTTTACTCTCATCTGTATAGCTGGTGTACACAGATGAGTTACACTTCTAACAGGCTAAGCTGTAAAATATTTATTTTGTAACAAAGGACTGAAAATTTTTCATTTAGGTGATGTGGAGATGGGGCAAGGAATGGAATAGATCTTCCTTCCAAGCAGGAACCAGAGTATTCGCACTCACTCTCAAGAAATTCCCCAAAAGCCTTGCCTAGGGCAATCTCCCAGGCATTGGCTATATACTTCCTTTTATTTCCTAGCTGAAAATCTTTTACGTTTGGCTTATTCTCATCACCTGGGTGTATGTAGCTTAGCAAGAAGGACTAGTTAATCTTCTTCCTTGAAGAGCCTATATATATCTGAACAGCAGTCAAAGCATTAAGTAGAAGGAAAATTTCTGGTGTTAATTGAGGTACCATTCCGGTGTGGCCTGGCATACCTGAGACTGAGGTAAGCTGGATAGCCTAAGTGCTGGTAGCCCTTCTGCCCTTGTTCAGCTTTCAGTACAGGGTGTTTTGAATTGTAAGTGTTTTGACTGTCTGCCCCATGGAATCTCTGTGCTGCTGTAGCATCATGGCTCTCAGTACCTAAGAGAGGTAGATTAAAGCTATTTTGGGTGTTCTCGCATGTCTTGTAATCTCCTTTCTTAACTACAGATGAAGCATGGCCTGAGAGGCCACTTGAGAATGTTTCTGCAGCCTGCCAGGTCAGCTCTGTTTAATATAAACGGAAGCCCTTCAAGGTGTCAGTGGCATATTTTGCAGATGCCATGAGTGTTAATTTAGGGCAGGTTTTGTTGTCTCCTTGAAAGCAAAAGCAGAAAGGAGAAAAAAAAAAATAAACCCTGGTAGTAAATTGAAAGCAATGAGACATATTATTGAGGAAAACGGTAGCTGCAAAAAGGGAATTTTCCTTAGGCTTGGTTAGTGATACAAGCAAAGACTTTCATTTCCAGTTTCTTGCAGTTCTCTGTCTTTATCAGCTGACACTGAAAGGTGTAAAAATCACCATCAAAGATAGTCTGCACCACAGAGCAAACATTCCACTATCTAGGCTGTTTCTTTCTCTGTTCCTGTTTCATGTCTTCTGCTAATGTGCCACATGAAATGGTGTATTTTCTGCCTGTGATTTGTCCTAATGGGCTTTATTCCTTTTCTTTGCTGTTTTATTGAATTTTCTTTCTTATATTTTCTAGGAAAATCCATGGTTTTCTCTTTGAGCAGTATTACAGAAAGTGGCACATTTAGATGGCCAGAGGGCTGGAGCACCTGTGCCATGAAGACAGGCTGAGAGAGTTGGGCTTGTTTAGCCTGGAGAAGAGAAGACTCAAGGGAGACTTTAGGGCAGCTTCCAGTGCCTAACGAGGGCCTACAAGAAAACTGGAGAGGGAATTTCTGAAAGGGTATGTAGGGATAGGAGAAGGGAGAATGGCTTTGAACTGAAAGAGGGGAGGTTTAGGTTACATATTAGGAAGAAGCTCTTTACTGTGAGGGTGGTGAGACACTAGAACAGGTTTTCCAGAGAAGCTGTGGTTGCCCCATCCCTGGCAGCATTCAAGGCCAGGTTGGATGGGGCTTTGAGCAACCTGGTCTAGTAGAAGGTGGCCATGCCCGTGCTAGGGGGTGTGGAACTAGATAATCTTTAAGGTCCCTTCCAACACAAACCATTCCATGATTGTATGATTTAGGAAACATTAATATAAATTTCCTCAACTTGTTCACAGTGATAGAGGAACTGATGTCTTCAGTCCAGACATAACTACTTGTATTCGTATGGGCATTCACCAGTTCAGTGTGACTGTACTGCAGTGGGGTTTCAAAGCATGTCTTTCCTCATTTCAGTAGGTCGTGCTCCTGTTTGCTAAATGGGGAAGCTAAATGAGCTGGCATGAGCCTCAGTGCTTAAAAAGCCTATGAAGGCTTGTTGGAAGCATCTGTACAAAAATCCACTTGGAAAATTTAATGGGGAGACTTAAATGCTGTTTTCTCCTTAAAGAAAGCATATTTTCTAATAATACTTTCTGCCTGTCCTTTCATTTTCTTGTAAGAGTATATTATATTCTACTTTTGTGAAAGTGTATTATACTGTATTTTCTTTTAATATTTTCTTCCATTCCAGTGATCCGGAAAAGGAGAGAGTATTCACTCCTAGTGCTTTAGCATATGTCTACTGCTAGCAAATACTTGATTCTCTGAAAAGTGGACAATATAACTTGTTGATTTTGGGGTTGGGGTAAGAAAGGGATCAGGCATAACTTAAGTCCTGATAAAAAGAGATACCCTAGTTAATGCTTCAACCTACTGTATTAACACCTCTCAGTTCTATAGGCCTCTCTATGTATTTTTGTCTGACTTGTAAATGAGGAGTTCCTTGGGGTAGGAAAGCTGTGTCCATCCATCTGTTTGTACAAGCATTCTTGTTAGTATTTTAACACTCAGCCATCCAAATGATGCCTGATCCCTATTCTGTCCCCCTCTGGAGTGTAGCTGAGTGGGCTTGGATGGGAACACTTGCTGTTCTCAAGGTGGTGCAGCAGCTGCACTTTGTACCCTGCCTCCCAGAGTTCCTGTTAAGTGGTAGTTACTCTGAACCCAGTGCAGACTTAATGTTTAGGGCACAGCTGTCACTGTCGTACTATATATTCACCCAGTATACAGATCTGCTCACAACAAAGCGTAGTAAGGATTCTCTGTAGTGCATTGAAAGCAACATGTGGTACTTCCAGACTGCCCACTTGCTTTAAGCTGGGAGTATTGGAAGTCAAATGTCTGCTCATAAGAAATCTGTGAGGGCTGAAAATTCACATGTCTGAAGCAGCGAGTGTTCCTCTGCTTTTCTGAGAGAAAAATACTTGGCTTTTCAAGGTGAAGTCTGTGCTTGGGCTTGAGGTGCTAAAGAAATACTGTTAAACTAGATGTCAGTGGTATCCTGGCTTGGATTTTGGAAATCAGTTGACAGAAATAGCTTTTCCCTGACTCTCTGGGGAAGATATCACTGTAGCCTTGAATAAAGGTGTTTGGAGCACCTAGCATCTGAAAGCTAATGTTGTAATCTGGAGCAAGTGAGTTACAAAGGTTTTCTGAAATAGTTCTGTCTAGATCTTGCCCAGAGAAGTTCTAAGAAAAATACATTGGTGGTCAAATTGGAAAATGCATATTTGGTCAAGATAGTACTGTATTTCTTTACTTTTGTTACTGCTTTTAATAGAAGAGAGGCTGAGATGAGGGCAAACTAGAATTTACTGTGTAGACAGATCTGGATTTGCAGTCTGATTCCAAGAGTTAATTATCATTCACCCTTCATTTATAAAAGTATTTTTAAAAAGCTTTTTAAATAGAAAATAATCCTGAAAGGTTTCTCAAAGGCACAATGAGGTCTTCTCTGCTTGTGATTATATTTAGTAACTTTTTAGTGGCTCAGAGATGAGTTTTCAAAGGAAAATACCAACAGATAAACACTTTGCATTCCATTCCTTTCTGCTGGATCTTTAAAAATGGGAACAAGATAGTCTTGAATGTGCCTTGACACTTCAGATCTGGCTGCCCTGTATCTCCATCTGTACACTGGTATTTTGTCCCCAACAATTACTGACTGTTCTTAATGTCTGCTAGAAATGCACACTGTGAGTTCACTTGCAAATCTCAGAGAAGCCTGTTAGCTTCTAACTAAAATGGGCGTAATTTTGTACTTTGATTTGAATATTTTAAACGGATTACACATCCAGGGTCTTTCAGTAACTGTACAAGTAGGTTTGCAAATAATCCATTTTCTTTATAGGCTTCTGGATTCTGTGTACTTCACACCATGCAAGTCAATGAAATTACATAGCATAGAAGCTAATGTTTGTATAATAGGACAGGAAAAAAATGCTTGTAATATTAGTCTCTTGTTTCTACTAATCTCTTTCTATGAGGATTAGACGTCAGAGTAGAACTCCAACATTGAAACTACCAGGAAGCATTTTCCACACTGCTCAGTTCCTTAACACCAGAAAAATACATCAGGGAATGGCACTGCCATCATCAGCCAGCTCTACTTTGCGTTAGAACATTATATCTGTGACTGTCCTTCACTTGGAAAGCATAGAGTTCTGACTGGTTTTATCTCTAATGAAAAGGAATAGAAAGCTGTCTCTTCCAGTCAGATTAGTTCTGGGATGTTGTTTACAGTGCCTAATTCCAAAATAATCTCTATTTTTATGTAGAGTGTCCAAGTATTCAGGGTGCTGTGTTCTAGCATCCCAATACTAGAGCCTGTGTTCTAGTAAGATGACAACTCCTATTGTCAGATTACACTGTCAGTTAGACTGCCAACATCAATACTGAGCACCTTTAGTGGGGTATTAAGAAAGAATTTTTTTTCTGGGTTTTTTTTTTCTTCTTTATCTTTGTCCGTGGAAGAGAATAAAGAAGCAGTCTAGGGAATTGTTTTGGAAGGACTTTTTTAAGTGTTTGGAGTTCATATCGGGGAAAGGTAGGTTAAGGAATTTCAGTTGACATTTGATGACGAAAAGTGTGTGGATTTGTGTTGGGTTTTGGTTTCCTTAGGAATTTAACTTCCCATTTCAGTCTGTCTGAATTCACAGGAGAATTTTGGCTCATAATCAGACACATCTTTCTTTTATGTTAAGTGTGGTGAAGGAACAGACTTTTCACTGTAGCCTTTGCTGTAGTATTTTAGATGATTGTAGGGTTCTCTTAGAGCGAGGAATGTAGGGAGTATCTAAAAATAAGAGCAAAGACCATGGCTTATGGCCATACCCTTTAAGTACTGAGTGCTAAAAACAGAGGGTAACTCTAACGTGCTCACTAAAAGCTGATGGTATGTGAAAGCTCTTCTGTTTTAGTTGGAGTTCCCTAGTGGAGTCAAGTTTCATTAAGAAGCTATACTGTATCAGTGTCATCCTGATGCAAGCAGAGAAGACTGTGTAAAGCTGAAGTCAGGACACTGTCCATTCAGAAAAGATGCAGTTCACAAGACATCTGGAGATAACGAAATGTGATGCCATAGTGAATGACCTTTTGAGCTGTTGTTTCAGTAGCTGGGTTTGTAGTTGAAGCATTGTGGCTTTTTATTTCTAAAAGTGCTGATCTGCCTTTGTAGTGTCAGGTCCAACAGGTTGATGAGGTCATCTTGGGTATGTCATAATCTGTCTTGGTAATGGAGCTGTAGTTGTATGTGGGTAAGGGTAAGCAGAATGGTTTCCTATCAAGCTTGCTATGAAAGATGGAAAGCATGTCCAAGGCCTCTCACACACATTCGTTTGCTGTCTGCTCAATATAATGAATCAGTTTGGGAAAAATGGGGTTTAGGAGGAAAAATACAATAAAATCATGTAGTAGTTCATTGGTTTTCTGCTTCTGAGTAATGTATCTATATAGTAATCCAATATAAATAGTAATTATTATTTCTTTGAGGAGGAGATAGCATGTGGTAAGGGAACCACTGCATTGAGTTTAACCTCTCAGAATGGAAGTAACAGCAAGTAGATGTTGTACTGAAATGTGAGTTAACTTGAGTTTAATTTCTGAAAATTTTGTTGTTCCACCCGTACAATAACAGATACAGCTAATGTTGTATCTAATACTGTATTTATTGCTGTATCTATTCCTCATTAAAAATCTGGTTGAGTTCTCTGTGAGAGCTTTAGTACAAAGTGACTTATCCTGATAAGACTTTTTTTTCCTTTTCCCACACAGATCACCCCTGGCAGTAAGGCAGCACAGTCACAGATGAACCAAGGCGACCTTGTGGTAGCCATTGATGGAGTCAACACTGACAGCATGACCCACTTAGAGGCCCAGAACAAGATCAAGTCAGCCAGCCACAACTTGAGCCTCACTCTTCAGAAGTATGTTGATACAAGTTAAAGTCCTTTTATTAACTAAGGGTTTCCTATGAAACTTGTGACTAAATTATATAAGTGTTTTTTCTCTGTCTGTTGGATTTACTTGATGCGTTCAGTGCACAGATATGAGATAGAATGCCAAAATCTGCTTTGATTCTTGTCAAAATCAGCATAGATTCTTACAAACATCAGTGTTGAGTGTGTCTGTGTTGAATTTAGCCTACTGTATTCAGGTGTAATCCTGTATCCATTCAAGCTTCTGTTTAAAATTTGTTAAAGCAGAATACATAACAGGTCTCTCAGCTCTTCCTGGTTAATGTTGCTTCCAAGGAAACCTACTTCAAGTGAGATAACCTTGCACAGAGATTTTGTGTAATAGTTGCATTAATATTTAAAGATCCATGATGTTATAAAGCAAAGTAATTGCTATTTTTATTGCATTCCGGAGAAGCTAATTTTTCCAGAGGCTAGGCAAAGACTGGTACAGAAAGCAGGTTGTAACGTGGAAGTATAATTTCTGAGAATATACCAGAAAATCTCCTACATGGATGTGCAATAGAGCTAAAACACTATCAGGAACAGACTAACACCTAAAGGAAAAAGATCTTTACTTGAGGTTTCCAAGACAGAGCAGGGTACTTTAAAGCAAAATGTATGGCTGAATTTTCCACATGACTTTTTAACTCCCACAGTTGCCTGTAAGTGGGCATTCCAGATAATGTATAGAACAAGTACACAAAGTTAGAAAGATGCTAACAGAATTGCAACACATTTGTTAGCTTCTGTGAGAACACTGTAGACTTAGATATTTCCTAGAAAAGAGTTTAAATTAAAACTTTTCAGATGTTCCAGATTCTCTTAAAGAAAAATCTTTGAGATTTTTCTCAAAGGGTGTGCTCTAGCTGTTTCAGTGAATGCAGGTGAGGCAGGAAAATGTGTGGAGTAACTTCTGCTGCCTCATAGGATGTGCATTTGTGCCTCTAGTGTGCCTAGGCAAGGGTTTCAGCCAGAGTTAGAGAGACCAGGAGCCTAATCCTAAATGTACTGAAATGGGCTTGTATTAGACACCAGAAGAAAATGGTCTTTCTAAATTGTTGAGGGCAGATGGGGTGCCATTTTGATGTGTGTAATTGAATTCTTATAGCCCAGTCCAGCTTTTTTTCCTCTGTTCTAATGAATGCTAGTGATATTATGAGTATATGTATGATACCTTTTTAAAAATATTTACATTGTTCTGGGTTATTTTGGATTTGAAAGTTAAGGACAATAATTTCTGATAATTTATTTTCGAACTTCTGTCTGCTTTTCTGTTGAATCCTTGTGTTTTTTCATTGAAAGAAAATGTCTCCTTTTGTGTTTAGGTTTGTTGCATACTTGGGGTTAGGTTTCCTGAATATTGGACCTGAAAAATGGTCTGTGACTGTCACTGTGGCTTGTCATTTAAAACTACAAATAATCACCTCTCCTTCCACACGGAGGATGGATTCCCAAATCTTTGACTAACAAATCCAGATTATCCTAATGCATATCACAGATGCAAGTCACTTAAAACCATAATTTTGATCAAGTTCTGGCAGGGACATGTCATGTGAGTAATTATTGTGCTTTTGTACTTGCTGACAGCTAAACTGCAACAAATCTAGTTGCCACATCATTAAAAGGGGGATTTACCACATCCAGGACAACTTATTTATTGTTGAATGATAAAAGTAATTGTTAATTTTCTTAAAATATTTTCAGAATGCCGGAGACTTATTTATTGTGGTATATATTACTCTTTGTCCACATAATTCTAGTGGAAGTGTCATTATTTACTGCTTTCTTGCTCGTCTATTGTTCTGTTTCTTTTTTTTAAGGCTTGCCTTGTCCCACAGTTCCAAAACAGTAGTATGTGATTCAGATTATCAAGTTATTTCTATAATGGACAGCCAAAGTAAGCTGTAATGGAGTGTTCCACAGACTGAAATATGCTTGCATAGATAATAGATGTAGATGATTTAAGATCCATTTTGAAAAGAAGAAAAATGACATAAAGTGGTATGACATACTATTAAGCACTGATAGGTCAGACAACTTCTTTGTTAGCAAATGAGAACTTTCACGAATTATATTTGTGCTCTGAGTGTATACAATTCATAGAATCTCCTCTTCAGTAAGACAGTTGCTTTTTCATGTGAGCTAATAGTTTGCATTGGTGACTCATTCAGCCTTGCTAGAGCTGTATGAGAAAAACTAAGATTAAAAAGTAATTATTTTTAATAGAGTGTTTTTTCTTAGATGATTAGGAGCTATTCAGAAAGTTGTGCTCAGATGCATTAAACTGGCTTTCACTTTCCACAAGTTGGAGTTTGTACAAGCTAAACCCTGTCAGCATGTGGTCTTGGCCAACTGACATATGCATGTCAGTTATGCAGTTCCAGCATCCCAGTGTCTTGAAAAAAAAGCATCTCCACAATATTTGGGAAGTTAGCTTAATCTGACCTTGAAAAATTATTTTGCTAAGCACAAATGGATTAATTTTCTGAAGTACAAAAAGCTTGTGGCAGTTTAGTCACCTGCACAAATTTACAATGCTTTTTTTTCCTCTACAAAAATAATTTTATGAAAATTTTATTGGTGAGAGGAAAAATAGTTAACATGAAAAATATGGGAGGAGTCACTAATGATAGCAGTTTGCAACCAAGTAAGAACAAAACGGAGAAAGGCAGAATCTCTTGCACTTGGTTACCAGGAAAATGACTGTGCTAAGACATTTTAACTTTTTTAGACATGGCTTGCAGCAATGAAATTGGAGTGGAGTATTCCACTACTGTGAAAAAAAAGAATCTAGTTTCTGTAAAGATGGTAGAGATGGGTACAGCCAGTTGTCTTATTTCCATAAAAGTCTAGAAACATTGCAAATCCTTTCAAATGGAAAGGTATATATGTGCATTAGGAAAGTCACTGCTGTGATGGGAAAACTTAAGCCCTAAATTTTGGTGATCTTGGACATTTACGTGAAATAGTCACGTGGCTCTACACTGTATGTTTCAAAGTCATGGATCACCTTACCAGGCAATCTGTGACTTGGTTTCCCTGTTGCAGCACTGGAAGTATAAATGAGCTTGCTTGTTTAGTCTAGGAGGCCATGGAAGAAGCAGTGGAATGTGAAATCTAGACATAAATGCTCTGAGACAGAAAGCTTTTTATTTTTCTAATGGCTCTTGGCTCTCAAGAGCAGTGGCCTTTCCTTTTATTGATCCTGGCCATGAAGGTTTCATGGGTATTGTTTATAACCTGACAGTTTGGACAGTATTTGCTGCTACTCACTTTTATTATCACACTCAGTTTTCCTGTGGGGTTCTTTTTCCAGGGTGGGGAACTGATTAGTTTTTATATGGCTGTCAAGAAAAGCTGTACATGGTGTCAGCACTTATGCAGGACATCGAATTGCAAGACATCAGATGTAGGAGAAGGGAAACATTAAGAATGCCCATTTGTACTTGCCTCCCTACACAGTGAGAGTCTGCACTCTTTGTCTATACCAACTTAGTTTTTCTTCAAGTACCATTAGTCTGTACTGTTCAAGCTAACACAGCTCTTCAGTGAGTGCTTAGCGCACAGTGCTGGCCTGAGTGGATTTATCCATGTAAGAATCTCATAATGGGTTCAGGAATTGTGGATGTCAAATTGATTTTGTGTTTTTTTTCCTGACAGCTTTCTTCCTAAACTCCCTGTTAAATTTGTTCTTCTCACTTCACCCATGCTATGTTTTCATGTGAAACCAGAAAATTAGGATGGAGATCTCACCAGCTGCGCCAGGGGTTTGATCAGGCAGACAGAACTTGTCTTCTTACTAGCTTGCGTGAAACGCTGCGTTTTTAGACTGCTCAGCGTCTGGTTGCCTAGTTCCCCAGAGCCTGAAGTGTGCTTCCCCATACTGCTTTGGGGAAGTTAAAGGTTGCGGACAGGCAAATGGCAGGGATTTGAATTATTTGGACCGTTCTTGGAGAAAGACACATGTGATCCAGAGATGTGGAAAGTAGGGACACTCCAGATCACCTCTGCTTCCTTCAGTTTAGAAGACAAAAAGAGATCTAGGAAGTGAGTTCTCTTTGTTGAAGAAAAGACAGCAGCAGTAAAGGGAGAAGGAAAAGAAACTTCTTTGCAATGTGCACTGTTACCCAGTAGAACTCCATGAGGCATGATAGTATTGAGGCAAAAAAGGCTGATACTCTAAGCCATTAGATACTTAAATAGATGCAGCTCTTTCCTTAGAAACCTACATTAATGTAGATTTACTGATGGGAATTGGTGCAAGTTCTGCTAGACTGTGCTATGGAAGGCTGTGGTCATACTCTAATGACCTGGGTTGTGGTGGAAAAAGACATTGGTGTGCTCTTAGTCTTTTGTGACCTCCTGGAATTCAGTTCTCAATCATTTTGCAGTATCAGTTTCTGATCAGTTACTTGAGCTACACAGCTGCCCCAGGCATTTTAGTTCTAGGCCAGTCAAAATCCATCTTCAACTGGCTGGCTGTCCCACACACACTTGGCCATGAACTTATTGTCCTGCACTTCACAGGTGAAAAACAAAATGTATGCAAAATCTATTATCATTCCATACAAATGTGTTTCTTTTTAAAATTCACAGTAAATGCAGTGCACTAGAGTGCAATATTATTTGTCAACAGGTTTCAGTGGAGTATCTGTAACATTCATTTGATCCTAACTCAAGGAATCTGATCAGCCTCCTTGGAAAGGATTCACCAAATGTACTGGCTTGGTTTTGGAAAGTGCTGTAACATGAGTGTGCCTCATTCTGCTGGCACAAACATTCCTGGAACACTCTAAGGCTCCTGCCTTGGTGTCACCCTGTGCTGATGGAGAGGAGCAGGGGTTGTGCAGACCTTCTGTGCTTGGTGTGTTTTGACACAACCTTTCCCTCCCAGGGTAGGCCAATGGTGCTACCATTCATTTCCCCACAGGCACAATTGACTTGTCTTTTGCTGGAAAATTGTGAGCTAAATAATCCTTTCCTCTAGTGAAAGGGAAAGTCTCAGAAATAAAGCTGTGAGAGACTTACGGTAAATATTTAATAGCTTTCCTTTTTTGTGCAGCTCCAAAAGATGGCTGATCCTGCAGTATTTATTTCAGGCCTACTATAAATAAAGCATGTGGTGACAGCAAACTGCAAGCAAGGGGAATTTAGTGGTTATGGCAAACAGCTTTCTTTTGTCTGAAGCTGTGAATAGTAACCAGTTCTGTGCATGTATTAGGTCTGCTGATGGGCATATTTTAAATCGGGATCAGATTTAGGCTGAGTTTATGATCAGAAGAATTAGAAGAGAGTATCTGTCCCAGTTTAAGAGTAAATTAAAACTGTATAAACAATACTGATGAAAGCATAGCCTGAAATAGCGGTACTAAGACTGTTCTGTTTCCTAAAAGTATTGTAGGACTGTACTGTTGTAGACAATTGTAGACAATCGGAAAATTAAAATATGGATTTGGAATTTTTTACTTTGTTTGATTCTGTTACATTCATCAGACTAATGATGTTTTCATTCAGAGGCTGCTTACAGACTAGAGGTAGGGTTTGAGGCCATATGAATATATGACTTTTGGTTTCTTAAAAGGAACACTAATACTAGTGGTAATTTACTAGTGTTCATGTTTAGCATTGTGAATATATCTCCTGAAGTCTGTTCTTAGAGTGACTAAGTTGTCCCTGGATGTTCCTGGCTTTCTGACTGTAGTCTTCAAGCTACAGAAACTGAATGCCCAGGACCAAATGACTGCTCCTTTGGTGAGGCTGCAGCAACACTGTCACACTCAGGAGTCCCACCTGGGACTCAACAGCAGCAGCATTTAAAAGTTGAGGGAACAAGGACCACATCAGGACTCCAGTAAGTATCTCTGAATTACTAGATGCAGAAGTGAGGTGGTTGTGAACATGCAACACCATAGATTAAGGATAATGAATGCCTGCTCCTATCAGGACACAGTATTTAGCAAAGTGTTGACAAAGATGTGCCATTTGTGTTTGATAACATTTCACTAGAAATAGTGAACTTTTATCCTATTTTAAAGTACAAATACATTCATATTGCTGTAGAAATACAGCTTGAAATTCGAGGACACTCGAAAAAATGGAGTATAAAAAGAAAAAATGAAAAAATAAAGCTCTGTTCTTTAATCCATTCCATTGAGTTCTACATAAATTTTGTTTAAATATGCCACTATGAGTCTCAGTAGGATTTAATGCTTAAATTAAGAAAATACTGGCTAAATATCAGAAAGAAATAACATCAAAACTCATGCAATGTTAGATATTCCATGTGCTGTTCACTGGAATAATTATGACCTAGACTGGCTCAAGTACTCAGATCTGTGACCATGTGGACAGCCTGTGTTGGAGCTCTCCATTCATTCAGTGAGCGCCTTAGTCTGTAGGTAACTGCATGTACCTGTACACGGGAGAGGTGTTACAGAACCTACCTTTGGGCAGACAGGAAAAGCAGAGTTGTTAAGCAGCTGCCTGTGTGCTTTCCTGAATCACAATGAGATACAATTTTAAAATTTTAAGCAAGTTATTAGATAGAGAAGAGGAACACTAATTGTGGATGTGAAATGTGATAATAGTTAGTTGATTTTGCTTAGGCATGTGACTCTTGAGAGTCATCTGCCTCCAGTAACCAAGGTTTCCTCCCTAGACTTCTCATGATGCTGTATGTTCAAAACATTTAAAAAAAGCATAACCTACTAGTGGATTAAAGAAGCTACCACATATTACTGTGAGCTGAGAGGTGGTCTTCTCTCACTCCTTATGAAATAGAGGAGAATCCTGTTGCATGGCCATTTGTCTTTGTATGTGGGTATGAGGACAGTTAACAGATGTCAGGCTAGGATTTGGAAAGGGCTGTGAGTTACTGTCTTTGAGTAGTAACATTTAATGCTGTTAAAATTCATGAGCAGCTTTTTCCATGGAAAATGAAATAAAATATAAATGTCAGTCAGTGCAATAAATATAAATACATTCCTTACACGAGCAGTTTAACTGAGTGGGCTACTATTTACACTCACAAGACTTTAAAGGGCAATGAAGTTTTCATTGCAACAAGATTCTACTTAGGGATTGGAACTCTTTGGAATGCATGTCAATTTTCTTTTTCCCCCAAATACCAGTTTAAGAGGTAAGGTTAAAAAAATCATTCTTACTTGTCTGAGAAAGATTATCTCTGTGAGGATCTTTTCACATATTACACTGCACTCCACCATGGAAAGGTCAAGCTAGGGAAACATGGGCACATCTCACCAGAGTCAATGGGCTGACATAGCTTACTAAGTACACAACAGTTGTACTCTTTCAGACAGTTACTGGTTGTATTCTGCAATGAGGAAGTCAATATGTTACCCAAAATGTTATAGTAGACAGGAGGGTCACAACGTATTAGGGCTGGGACCTTTTCTTATTGTTTAATATTGATTAGCTTAAGCATGGTTATTTTTTGGAAATAGAATGAGGAACTGTTCAATCAGGCGAAATACTAAAGCTTTACTAGATCAATCTTTTAATGTGTTATTTGTGCATACAAAGTTCATGGTTTCCTTTGGATCATTTTTACTGTGGTGCTTCTTGCCCACCAGCCACTATGAAAACTGCCAGGGCTTATTCTTTTTTCACAAACTTTTGATCATTGATGGTCCCATTGTTTCTTACGGTGAGAGCAGTGATACACCAAGATCTGTTTTGCCTGGCTTTCAGGCATCTTCATGTGTGTGATCTCCCTGGCTGGAATCTATGGCAGCATGGCAATGCTGAGCACTGAGTACAGACTAGCCATGTGGAGTTTCTGCTTTACTGTAATGATAACTTCAAACAGGACTTGAGTACCTCAAAAGGAAACAGATTATTTTGATAAGTCCTGCCTAACTTTCTTGACTTTCTTTCTAGTCAAAGCCTCTCAGATACAGGCATTAATGGAAACCTCATTGAAGTGTTTTAGCTTGGAAACAGAGTAAGTTAAGACCTAAATGAGTCGTATTGTAGTTAATTTTCCATGGTCACTACTAAGTTTTCTCCCATATATGTCAATTAGAAATACTGTAAAAGCTGTGTGGCACATGATAAGGTGCACATCCCAAGTAAGAGGAGTTACAGGAAAATCAGCTGAGTAAATATGCTTCATTAACATCTTTGGGAAACTAAAGAAAGTAATTTGTGTTCAGGATGCTCCAACTATCCTGAGATAAGCTTTTGCTTTTTGAAGATGTTGAATGGCAAGGGAAAGAATAGAATTCATCTGAATAGTATAGAAATCTAGATTTGGACAACACTTGAACTCCTCTCTATGAGCAAAAGGCAGTTACAAAGCTGTATGTTACTGTTCTGTGAATCATCATATCTTTGAAGTTCAGTTTTGATTCCCTGATTCGAGAGCTGTCTCTTTAGGTTGATGCTGTACAGCAGTCCCCAGTGCTGTTCTGAAGTCTGTACCTGCATTCTTAAAAGTTGTTATTTATTATGTTTACTGGGCATGGTTGAGTCACATCTGAAGACCAGGGTATGGTAGGTTACATACAGGCGCTGCATCTTTATTCAGTGTCTCTTCTGTTCTTGATCAATAATAGCTGATTCTTTGTGCTACGCTGTTAGATCCTTTTATAACTCAAATGTTCTTTTCTGCTGTTAAACTAACAGATTATCTTCTTATTTGTATGTTTGCCTTAAATAGATTTTTTTAACATCTCTCAGTAATTACAAATAATGAAATAATTACTAATTTCTATGCCGAATTTTGAGATTTCAAGTGAGACACTGTATCTGAATATATGCCATTAAGCTTTGATCCCTTTCTGATAATTTTGATTGTATTTCAGCCTCTCTGTTTTGATTCTGTAACTCCATTCTCTATAGCTAGGCAATCCAAATTCTGCATTCAGCCAGTTCATTATTAAGGTGAGAATAGTGCCTTTCTATTTATAATCAATGCCTGTTTGTAATTTCTGAGTGTCTGAAGTAGTGCGGTTTTGCCTGCACTGTGCTGAAAGTACCACTTTTATTCCCCTTAATGTTTCTGCTGTTATTTTAAAGCAGGCTTTGAGAGGAACTTCTAATGTTTTTAGCTTATCAGTAATAGCCATAGAAAACATGTAAATGAAAAGTAGAGAGTAAAAAGAACCCATCTCCTCCCTCTAATAGACTCCTGTTTCAGCCTAGTTAAAATGTGTTTCACTTGTGAAACCTATGCTGTTCAAATCGAGTTAGTATGGATAACTAGAAAAGCTGTGCAAAACTCCTGTAATGATGTCTGAAGTCAAATGTGAATTTGGATAGGGTTAATATTAAAAATTTAGGTAAGTACCACTGTGATTATAATCTGTGAATGAATAGTCTTAAGCAAACTAGGAAAATAACATATTTAAGCTTAAAGCAACTCAGCAAATGAGCTGTGTGCGATGACATTTGAATGACAATATAGTGATGTCAATAAGGTTTTGTGAGCTATGGCTGATCACTGTGTAACAGTGATCTGTTTGGTAATTCAGCAGTAAAGCTCATTTTCAGATTCTTACGATCTGTTTATTATTATATGGAAAACAAGTTACGGATTTGATAGAAATTAATGTGCGCTTTCAACAGTGTTGATGCCAGTACACCTCTACATACAGATTCGATCAGAACAGCAGGAACAAGTTCTATAACTTGATGAAATTTCCAGAGGATAAATCCACCTTTCTTTATGGGTTACCTGTGTTGAGTTTTTGGTAGCAATAAGGGGAGGAAAGATTTGAAGATGTTTTAAAACCAGTGCCAAAACAGGAAGAAGAGGACAACAAGAAAATATCCTGCCTGATAAAAAGGTGTCCATTCTCCATGGAGGTTAAGTGTAGAGCCTGCTGTATGTGTTGGGTGAGTGCCAGGCATGTGCTCTGCTTCTGTACTTAGCATCCTTTGGAGAACTGTCACACACAGAGCAGAGCAGCAGGGATATTGGCAGAGAATCCTAATTTGCCCTTAGAAGCTGATGGGACAGAGGAATTTTACTGTTGGTACCAAGACAACTAAAAAGAGATGGAGACATCAGGAGGTAGTTGCGCCATTCAGGAGGACAGAATTCAGGGCAGTTCGAGAAAGAACAGAATTTCCAGAGGAAGAGTTAAGAAGATGCAGCAGGCACTATGTAAATGCTACAGAAGTAGAAAAGGTTAAAGAGAGACCAGGAGAGTAGAATTTTCTTCTCAAATGTCTTTTTTTTTTTTTCTTTTTCTTTTTTTTTTAATGCATACTCTTTTTCAAAAATCTCAGCTTTATGCATACTGTCTCCAATTTTCTTCCTTTCACAAAAATCTCCAAGGCATCTTCCCTTTTCCTTTCCCTTTCTATCCCATAATATTTGTGGTTGCCCCTGACTCAGTTCCCTTCTACGGAATGATGGGTACTACATACTTCCAAACAATTTCTTTAATAGGTTTTTTTTTTAAATAGCAGTTTCCCTTTAGGTTGATGCCATTTATACATGAGAAGTTTTTGTCCACGTATAGCTGTGGATATGAACATTAGGTCTGGAAAGCATAATTGCCTGTCTTGCAATCTGAGTGCAGCACAATGCAGGGAAATAATTAAGAAATCAGTTATCCAGCTAAGTGTTAATATTTACATTCACCATTAATATATAGAGAGCAAAACTGCTGATGGAAATACTTTCCCAGTTTTCTTGCAGGCACAGATGATAACCTGAGGGGAAAAGTAGGTCTCATCCTAGCCCCAAAGTGATCACAGTTACATTTTAAATACCACCATGTGTTTCTGGGTTTTGTTTGTGAATCTCATTGCAATCACTAAGACAAGTGCTTGCTAATGTCCCAGGCAGGGCTTAGAGAATTAAAACCATGGTATCACAAGACTCAAGATTTTCTGTGCAAGACTTACAAACAAGAAGCAGCTTCTGTTTGGCTACCTAATTTGCTGAAGATTTAAGTGACAGATTACTGATCTTACCACTTACTAAATGGACACCTCAAATTGATAACCATGTGTAATATTTAGTCTGTCCCTTCTATGCCTGTTACCCCCATCACCCCTGCCAAATGGTCAGGGATACTATTGCATTAAAATAGATACATAGCAAAAGCCCAATTCTACATGCTCTGTTGTTTTGCATCCTGCTACGTGCTTACCTTCTCCACTCCAGAATGACTAAGTTTCAATTAGATGACAAGTAAAGTATATAAAATATTTTCTAGGCACTTCTAACCTAATCTAATCTGTTTCATTACCTATTCATGCACTTGACCCCTTTTCATTTTCTAGTGGTTGAAATATTAAGATAACATTATTAAGATGCCTCAAAAAGGTCTAAATAAGTGCTCATATGTATTAAATTGAAAGGAAAATCTTACTGAAAGAAAAGAAATGCTTATTTTAGCTGTCCTGAGAATTAGAAAGACACTGACTAATGAAGATACGAAATACGAAAAAGCCACATGAAGACAGAAAAGAGCTATTATCTCTTAGATCATGTCACCTCTCTGCAAGTACAGTATTGTGCTCCCCTGAGGACATGGGTTAAACTGATAGTGCATTACAGAACTTTACTGCAGCCCTTCATGGGACAGGCAGCTCCTCTTTATGCAGTTGACTTCAAATGAACCTCTGTTGTGAGTGCAGATACCAGGATTGAAGTGCTCTTCAAGTAAAGATGTATTTATATAGGTGGGAGCAAGTAGAAATTTTAACAGCCATATCAGCAGTGCTGTCAAATTGATCTGTTTTGCAAAACTACATCCATCTTGGTTTGGAACATTGCTAAGAAGGAGAACCATTGTTGAGGAAGAGGGGAGGTGTATCTGTGGAAAGGAGGAGAATTAATACCAGAACGATGTATTTGGTCATCATTAAAACTGTTACAAGTTTTCATTTTTAAATGAGGTTTTTGCTTCCATTTTTAACTTTGAAAATATAGGAGAAAATGTCTAATAGTTGAAATCCAATTGCAATCACAAAACCAATCTTGATAGAACATTTCAACATCAAATCTAAAATTGTCACCATCGTTTGTGAGATTTGGACTTTTATCTTCCTTATAGCCTTGCTAAGCAAATGCATTCCCTGCAGGTTTGGAATAAAATAATTTTGTAATCAATGGATTAAGATGTAAATCTGGACAAACACATTTACAACAGCACCATCATCAGCTGAAAAGCAAACTTGTGTTGCATCTAGCAAAAGAGGGAGGAAAAATTGACCTGAACTTGCAGATATTTTTCCCAGAGGAGTAATGGCCTTTATGTAAATTATCGCTTTATTCTGTGAGTGCATACACTTTCATTCCACAAATTGACTTCACCTCTTTTGTCCTTTTTGCTGTTTCAAGACTGCTAAATCTAGCAAGTCTCATCATTCTGTTTTTAAATCTCAAAGCTGTAAACATGCAGGGCTGAGTTATGTAGGAAACTCATTGTTTTAAAGTAGCATCTTGAAACCTCAAAGTCAGTGTGAAATAAATATCTTGGTTGGATAGCACTATGAATGACAGATTGCTTACCAGTAATGTGGGAGAAAT
Source organism: Agapornis roseicollis (assembly GCA_002631895.1). Lineage (NCBI taxonomy): Eukaryota > Metazoa > Chordata > Aves > Psittaciformes > Psittacidae > Agapornis > Agapornis roseicollis. Next base: position 65,227 of record NDXB01012991.1, on the reverse strand, counting down.
ACAGCTTTTTAACATCATCTTTTCTGGTCAGGTAATGTGTGATAGAAAATAGACATACAATAAACAACCTAAGTGATGGAGTAGTTTGGTAAATAAATTCCCTTGCTGCAATACCAGTGTTTTCCAAATATGAGTCAAACATGCAGTATGTGGTTGTTTGCTATGCCTCTGTACATGACAAGCAACATTTACAGTGCTGAGCAGCTTTGGCACTAAAATTCATGATCGGTGAGCAGAATGAGGGGGACACAGTGTTTACTCTGCACAGCTCTGGTCTTGAGTATGCCCAGGTTCCCCCATTTAACTTCAGAGAAATAACTGGGTGTACCCAGAAATGACACCAATGGAAGGAGGATCAGAATCTCCACCTACATCTTTGTTCGTAAATTGCCACAGTCAGTTTTTGACAATTCTGATCTTGTTTTGGAGTGCAGCTGATTGTTTTCTTTCCCTTTTTTTTGCTGTCTTTCATGATACATGTGCATGAATATAATTTATTTTTTCTCTTTTTAAGCTGAAATGGTTGGAGGAAGGGTACAGCACTCTCTCCTGATTGAAGATCAGTTGGTAACTTGCCTGAGGAAATTTTGTTCTAGGCAATTAGTGGTTAACTCTTGTTCTTAGAACTTAAAAGTATATGTTTCTCAGATAATTATATCTTAGGGAGTATATTGTGATAGATTCCAACTGTGAGTATCAGCATTAGTGCCTTTTACAGTTTTCTAGCTTCTTGTTTCAGGAATACTTTGTCAGTGAATTTTACAGGATAATTATCTGTTGTTAAACAAAACTCCAGTTTTCATTGCTCCTTAAACTGTTCGCTTTCATAGTGTCTCATTATGAGGTAAGCATCTATTGCATCATCTGTTTTCATCTCTCACAGTAGCATAACTTCTGTATTTTCTATATGGAAATCATACAGTTACTGCAAGGATTACTCCTTTTTCCTAGTTTTTTGTTTGTTTGTTTGTTTACTTCTGTTTATGGAAATATTACAGATGTGGCAGCTAAAGCTAAACACACAGCTCAGTGTGGAGCTAGGTATTAATGCAGGGATTGCCACTGTGGATGAGCCCAGTTTTTGTCTAGCTCAGCGTTCTATCTGATAGATGCCACTGGCAAGTATTTCAAAGTACAGCACAGCCTTCAGTAAGGAAATAATGCTCTTCCTCTATTGGTCTTCTAATTTGTGCCATAACAAATGAGAGTCTGTATGGCTACTTATTTTTATCCAAGATACAGCAGTTGTTGGGCTTTTTCTTTCAAGTATAAATATCTAATCCTTTCTAATATCCTGCTATTCTTTCAGTCTTAGTGGTGTCTTGTAACAGTTAGTTTCACTTCGGGTTAATGAAGTACTCTAGGAAAAACATTTTGCCTGTATCAATTTTATGTGTGTTGTCTTTTTAATTTCACTGAATGTCCAGGAACGCAGCTTTACTTCCCCTTTTCTGCCAATGATTATTTTCTAAACCTTGGTATTGTCTTCCCTTACTCATCTCTCTAAAGCAAACAATTCTGAATGCCTCAGTCACTTCCACTGGATTTTGCATGCTTTTAAGAATTTGTATTTCAGTTTTGTACCTGCCCTAATTTTGAAATGTACTTTTGAAAGATGAAAATTCCAGGCATAATCCTGATCTGTAGGTTGACAATAGGATATTACTTACATAATTCTGATTCCTTTGTTTAACTATTTTTGCATTTTTCATTTCATTTTCTCTGGTGATCCCATGTGTACTGGAAAGACTTCAGGGGGATGTTCAGAGCTATGTAGCTTCTCACAACACCTCCCACAAATGGATCTTCACTTACTTGAGCATCCTAGAGTGCTTCAGTCAGGATTTATCTCTGGGTTTTCTTTGTTATGTTCCAATGAAAGGGCAAACTATGTGTTTTGAAAGCATTTTAATTGAGTTAGTTTTTGGTTTTTAAATCCTCATGTATGTATATTTGTCAAATACAGGTGAAAGGCAGTCATTTGGAGTGGAATGTTGTTAATTCAGTAGTGATCTGCTCCTTTTTTAGACTATACTAACCTGTCTGAAATGAAGCCTAGTTTCTTCCTGCAGGGAGGTTTAAATTATGGCAGTTGCTATACAACCTAAGCTATTTAAATAATGAACTTTTGAGGAGCTCATCTTGAGATGCTTCAGTACCAAAGTTTAGTCTCTGTATTTTGAAAGTCCTTTTTTCCAGAATACTGCTCAAGCCTATATTTATCTAGTTGGTGGCTGAGTGTCATCTATGAAGATGCAGTTTGTCACAGGGTACTGGAAAAGGGATTATCTCTCCGGTCAGAGACTGCTTCTGTAGCTGGTGGCTTTTTATCATTCTGAGAAACTATAGCAAACATTTTCTTGCATTTAAGACCTTTGTAAATGAGGATAATGAGGATGTAGAAGCAGCATGGTGGTCACTAGAAGAAGTCTAGGCTATGCTTAGCTTTCACTCCTGATAAAGCAGTGTTTTTGCATTAAATTAGAGCTGGAAAATAGGAGTCCAGATTGCTAACCTTTTTTTTTTTTTTT